>PVLD010010670.1:0-69549 GCA_004027595.1 Dinomys branickii | reverse complement strand
AGAGAGAGAGAGAGAGAGAGAGAGAGAGAGAGAGAGAGAGAGAGAGAGAGAGAGAGAGAGAGAGAGAGAGAGAGAGAGAGAGAGAGAGAGAGAGAGAGAGAAAGAGAGAAAGAGAGAAAGAGAGAAAGAGAGAAAGAGAGAAAGAAAGAAAGAAAGAAAGAAAGAAAGAAAGAAAGAAAGAAAGAAAGAAAGAAAGAAAAAGAAAAAGTCATAGTACCACTGGAGAAAGATAGTGGAAGTTTGAGTAAGACAGTATCAGAAGGATTGAAGAGTAGGTAGGAAACCGAACTCAGATTTTCCTATAATTCTCCTCAACAAAATGCTCCTGTAAACACCAAATTTGTGGAATTTCTCTCCACTAGTAAGTAATCAATTGGTTCTGCATAGGATACCACATGACCATTTTTTTTTTTTTAGTTTAGTGAATTCTGACACTATCTGGAGATGTCAGAATCCAAAGGTTAAGGATTCAGACCCATTTCGGATGTCAGTCACAGCCAGAGGTTGTTTTGTCTGTGCTTTTAACCTACAAGCTTCCAGTCAGGGTCTCGACTCTCCCCTCCTCATGTTAGATTACAGGGGAACTCAGAAAAATATTCATTTACCTTTTCTGTCTCAGTAATGAAGAATATTCAAAAGGATGTAGGTGAGCACCAAATGAAAAGATACACAGGGCAAGCTATGAGGGAAACCAGCATGTAGCTCTGTGCCCTCTCTGTGTGAGCCACCACACAGAAACCAACACGAGTCTGATTATCAGGAAACTTTTAAAACTCTATTCTTTTTTTTTTTTAATTGTGAGCTTCATTACACAGACATTGTGACCAAGATGGTAGAATTAATAATTAAAATTAAGATTTTTTTCCCATGGGTTGTGGTGGCACATACCTGCCACTGTGCCACTCTGGAAGTCTGAGGCAAGATCATAAATTCAAGCCTAGCCTGGACAACATAGTGACTTAGTGAGTCCCTGTCTCAAAGTTTGAAAACTACAGTTGGGAATATAGCTAAATGTGAAGGCTGTTGATTCAATCCCTAGTACTTGCAAATAAACAAATGAAAAAGATAGAAGGAAAGAAAGAGAGAAAGAAGAAAGAGAAAAAGAGAGAAAGAAAGGAAAGAGGAAGGAAGGAAGGAAGGAAGGAAGGAAGGAAGGAAGGAAGGAAGGAAGGAAGGAAGGAAGGAAGGAAGAAGAGGTAAGATTAATTCTGAATCCAAACAAGAATTTGGGTGTAAAAATAAAGACATGGAAGTCATTCACAAGAAAGCGACACCTAGACCCCACAAATGAAACTGTTCTTTCCAGAGGAGACTATATGAAAGCCATCTAGGAAAAATTAGAACATTTTCTTTTAGAGATAGGCTGCTTCTCTGACTTTCTCATGCTAAAAGTTCCCACCCACTCCTCCCTTCAGCTCAGATGAATGTATAGAAAACCTATACCTCTATTAGAAAGTGTACTTGTCTGAAAGGAATGTACAGATACTGGCTACCGGGAGGGGAGGCTGTGCTTTGGTTCTATTTAACAAAGAAAACAGCAGAAAATGGCCCTAGGATGAAATAGTGCACAAACTTCCATGTCTCATTGTATCCCCCTGCCCCTCTTCCTTACTATAAAGCCTACGCACACCTGAAGAAGATGAGATGGAGATTTGAGGCAATAAGAGATCTCTACATCTCCTGCAGGTTAATTTGAATAAATCTTTTTCCTTTCCATCAAAATAAATAAATGGCCTCCATATTTCTTAACAGTAGCAAGTAGTATGGATGTAAGCACCAGTAATAGCAGGATTGATTAAATATTTGGCCATTGGTGATTAATTTAAACCTTTGACCTTGTCCCCCCCCCCTACAGACAGTAGTATGCCAGGATATTGGGATGGAGGTTAGGAGGCTGAAGCCAAAGACCAAATATGCATTTTACAATACCACAAAAAGACATCATCCAATAAAATGATTCTTGAAAGTAGCATGGGGAAAGCTTATGTACAGGAGGGTTTGACATGTCTGCCAGGTTTCTGATTTGAATTCCTGGAAATGGAACATCGGTCTGAGCAAAAGATTAGGGCATGGCAGTAAGGCTGGGGAAGTGGGCGTGACCCATTCATTCCAAAATCCTAGGACACATGCATAGAACAGTTCTCCAAGTGCTGCACGTGGAACCAATCAGACCAAGTTTTTGATAGACAATCTGGGCTTGAAATCAGCCCAAAGGTTGGAAATACAAAAGGACAGTTGCTGTTGAGCTCTTCACTATGCTATTCTCTCTTTCATAGTAGCAGCTTTCATGCTGTAAAATATATTTCTCTTCCTACTTTTGCATGGCCCAGATTCACTCCGCAGAGCAAGTTTCTTTTCTTACCTTTAATAAATGAAACTTTGCTACTTTTTGCATTTGTCTTGACCAATTCTTTGCTCAGGACAGGAAGTACCTAAAAATCACCTCTAGAAGGGGACTCTAGCACCCTGAAACCCAGTTAGAGGTCCATTTATGAGGACCAAAGAAAGGTTTTGGAGAACAGTTGACAGCTGAATTTTGGACATGTGAACTTGGAGTCATCTGACTCCAACTTACTTAAATTGGGAAAACAGACAGACAGACACATGGGTCTGAAGCTCCAAAGAGAGGACAGTACAGATAATATATATGCAAGAGTCATCTTCAAAGAAGTGGTATGAGTCCAGTGAGAAAGGAGAGGGAGTACAAAAGGAAAAGAGGAGGACAGGCAAAGATAGAAGGAAGCTATGCTCACCACTGTACCACCAATGCCAGGACCGGCAAAGACACATAAGTAGAAAGGAGACATAGCTAATAAAAACTGTACTTTTAAGGCAACTACAACTCCAGGATACAAAGTTGGACAAGATTATCCATATCAGGGCTTCCTAGGTTTAGTTATGGTTCTTTTCTTTTAGTTACATCCTACCCCAAATCCCTTAAAGGTACTTTGCCTATAAACTAGCTTGTTTGATAAAATAAAAGAAGGAAACCTGATCTTACGATAAAGGACCATATTGGGAGAATTCACAGAATGTTTTTTGGCAAAACGTTTAGATCACCCATCTACAGAAAAATTAATGGGGCTCATGAATTTCACGTCTAAAATAGGCCTTTATCTTTCTGTGAGCTGGCCATACTTTTTCTATAAACCAAGACTAAGATGGATCTTCTTATATATTCACAAACTGCACAGAATTTTCACCACCCAAAGCACATAAGCATTTCCAGGCTCAAACTGTAGTGTGTGTGTGTCTCTCAAGGGCTTGCATCACAAGTTTTTGAGTGTACTTTTAAATTTCTCCCTAATGAATTCCTTTATGCCTCTTACTAACATGTCTTGAAAATGTTTTTCATGACTGGAGTCGGTAAACCTGTAGAGTTATTCTGTGGGTGGGGCTCATTTAGTTTCCTTATTTCTGCTTGGGAAACTCTTAGGACTGGTGACAAAGGGACTCAGGATATAATTCCTGCACAACACTAAATGAACCCTATGCTGTTTTCTGCAGGAGAGAAAATTCATCAAGATCATATCTTACATACTCCTAGAGTCTTAGTGCCTGGCGCACAGTAGGCACTCACTACAGGGTGAAAGAATGAGTTAATGTGTGGGTAAAAGGAACAAAATGCCAAGAAAGAGCCCTGATTCAGACAATCCACACAGTGAGTGCCTGCATGTGTTTAGGGGTGTTTGGGGGTGCAGAATGTTAGGTGGAAGACTCAGCCCCCAAGAAAGCATGAGGAGACTCAGTCATTCAGAGAATTCTCACTACTAGAGCTCTGTGGTCTCATTCTCTTTAGCCTGAGGAAGCTCTTTCATGATCAGGCCTCCACCCAAATAAATGTTTAATGTATTAAGAAAAACAAAAACAATTTAGGTTAATTACACACTTTCAACCCATCAATTCTATTTAATGAGGTGCATCTCCTGAGACGTTTTAATCAAGATGCAAAATTGTCCTCTTGGAAAAGGACTGACATTTCTGCAGAGACCAAGGTGGAGGCCGGTTTATCTTTGGTAGCCGTGACCTCTGACATCTGCCTTGTAACTTCTTCATGCCCCCTCCGAGCCATGACCTCTCTCTTTAAAATTCAGTGAACTCTCCCATTACTTTTTGCACAGCCCTGGATCTCAGAAGGGAAGGACAAGGAAACAAATTCTCTTTTGAGGTCCCTTTACAAAATCAATCATCTACCTGGTTTTGATTTGCCAGTAATGTGATGTTAGAGACCCAAAAAAGAGGCTGTTGAGGTACCTTGTAAAAAAAGTTATAAGGAGGAGTCTCCCCACTGGCTGTCCACCCATGGGAGGAAAGGGTGGGAAAGTACTGCAGTGGCGAAGAACCCTGCCTTCCAAGCCAGCTTGGTTTGGCTTCTTGCTGTCTCCAGTTTTAGCCTTGGCACCTCAGTTGCATTGCTTCATATCCTTATACCTCGTATTTGTCATCTGCAAATGGGAAGGATAAAGTTCTCCAGAGCTTCAGGCTCTAGAAAAGAGAAAATGAGAATGTATGCCTTGTATTTAGCATAGTACTTGGCCTAAAATGAGCACTTATACACTAGCCTAATTGAAAGTATCTCAGATTCCTTAGTCCTTCAAGCCATCAACTATGAATGCAACCTCAACTTAGCATTCTGGGTAACTCCAAAGCAATCTATAGGCATAACAACTGGCTACTGTGTTAGTGGTTCTTAGCACTCTAGATCCCTTGGTGGCTTTCGCACGTGTTTAAAAATCCAAGTCACATTTGACATCAATAAATAATCAAGTATAGATAAAAATATATGCATTTGACATTAACAGAACTTTCTCTACCTACATGCAGGTTAAGAAAACATGCTCATCACTTAGAATGGGAGTCCTCTGCCCCAGATACCTGCATACTGTCCCTGGTGCAGAATACTTATCGGAGTAACAACTAAGAAGTCTCCTGATGCACACATACCTAAATTAAACCTCTAGTTGCCTCAAACATCTTGAGTGAGGAGAAACCATAGATGATGCTATTCTAGTCTGGTATTTATATTTCTTTTAGGACCCTATCTAGGTTCCTTTCTGAACTCTTTCAGGTGCACATATTTTACATTAATAAAGCCATTTTCTCAGTTCTCATTATGTTGTTTCTGGGAGAGCTGTGCAAAGAGAGATATTAATAGAAAAAATCTTTAATAAGGGAGAGCAGAGTTGAAATCATGTCTTAAGTATGTGATAGGGGGCTTGTAGAAAGATATTTTTGTTGCATAGAAAAATATTTTGATAAATAGCTTTCCCATGGAAGTTAAGGCCCTGCAAACATAGTTTAGAAGGGGAGAATTCAGTGAAAGTAATGAACAGGGATTTGAATCCTGTAAGAAAATAACAAGAAATTAGGGGTAGTAATGAATAGCAAGAGCTACGTCAATATGCTAGAAGACACATCCAAAAAGAAAGTTGGGAAGCGACAAATTTCTGGTGACCAAATGGACTCAGGATTTGAAAAACTATAGTGCTAAATATTTTAAAACTGTGGATAGCAGTGCAAATTGCCTCTCTTACTACCATTCGTAAAATCTGCTGTGCACACAAATATTATGTGTGTGTGGTTTAGAGGATTCAAAATGATGAGTACGATATCAAGATCATTGGGTGGAGAGTCAAGGATCCAAGGCCAGAAAATGTGTGCCCAGTGATGCAGAACTGGGAACCCAAAGCCAAAGGTCACCTTAAGAACATAACTCGCCAGGAATTCACTGAAAGCTTGGGTTGGGCTTTCAATTTCCCACAGGATGTGGGATAAGAATTTATAGCCAATTTTATTTAAATCTCAAAGGACAGAGTGTCCTCACTTGACATCTGGTTTAAATGAGGAATCATGGAAGTTGCTAAGTATATCTGGCCTGGAAAGAAGGTATCAAATGGGCCTCTGAGCTGTAGGTCAATATCTAAAGGAAGATTCCAGCAAAAAATAGTAAGTAAATGAATAAATAAATAAATAAACAAATGATATATTCCATACAACTCCAAGGAAAAAACAAAGCTAATAGCTCTAACTTACTGATCATTTTCAATAGTATGAAGGAAGAATTTTCCAAGGCTAGACTTCCAAGACAGCATAGGCTGCCTTATGAAAATGATGCATTAGTTGCCCTCTTTGGAGCTTCCCTGAAAAGGTATTCCTTCACTAAGTCAGATAGGATCAGGTGATTTCTAATGTTCTTATTTAACTCTAAGATTTAGGTGATTGTATTTTGGCAAATACTTAACTGGGCCCTAATATAGTACCCGGTACTGGGCTAAGCACTTAGAAACTATAAAGATGAAGATAATCCACACATAGAAGAAACAGTCTAGTGGCTTCAATAATCCTACGATATATCTCTGCTTATGTAGGTAACTGACAATATTAGGTGCTTGCTACATGTCATACATATTACATAATTACCTTATCCAATCATCCCATTGAAACTAATTACTACTTTACCATTCTACAGGTAGAAAATATCAAATTGGAAAGGTTAATAAGCACTCACTAAATGTGTGAATTTGGATGATTAATTAAACATTCTTTTCATTCATTTCTTCATGGGTATACCATTAACACCCCAAGATCAGCATTTTTATGATGATCATAGGAAATAAAAACGTGTAATGTGTTTGGAGACTCATGTCAGTGACAGTAGTAATAATTTTATTACTGCCATGATTGCCTAACTTTCAGTATAAGATGAGGAAGTGGCAAATGGGTCTGCTGCTTTCAGAGTGCCTTGGCTTCACACAGAATGGGTCAGGATGAGCAGTGAAGGGAGCATGGTGTCCTTTGTCTCCCTTGAACAGGAAAGCAAGAGCCATCAGGGCTACCGACTATAGGAAGAGATGTATCCAAACACCTTCATTTCAAGTGTCGCTAAGTTAGGTGACCACTCCTACCAATAGGGATTTTTTCCCCAGAAAGATAGAGAAGAAAATTACATTAACCTATAGATTTAATGACTGTTCATTCCATACTTTGAGAAATTCATGCACGGTGTTGTACCTCCCATAGGCCATATGATCTGGGAGAGTGTTATGTAAATGGGAACTTGAAAGGGCAAGACATTTATTTTTCAGAAAGACATAGAAGATAAAATGCAGACAAGATTTTTAAAAATTTAGAGAGAGTTAATAGACAACTGGTTGAGACTGCGAAAAAGAAGAGTTCTAACTATTCTTTAGTGCTTCTTGCCTACTATTTTTTTACTAACTTACTCACAGAAGAAGCTTCACTGAGAAAACCTGTGTTTTCTAGCTGCATACCTTGATGTTCTCAGCGAGCTGCTATTTATATGATTACTTTTCCTCCTGCCAGAGAGATATAATAGTTGCTGCACAGATGTAAGAATTGGTAAGACATAGTTCTTGTCAATAACATCATCATCATCGTCTTCATCATCATCACAGCTGTTATGTTAGTGGGATTCATTATGTGCCATACATTTCACTCATATATTTTTCGTTTTTTTACAACAAAAAACACAAGATCAGTATTTACAGATCTAATTTTACCAATAAGTAAATCAAGACTTGGGTAGTAGTGTATTAGGTGATCTTCCTACTGACAACTTTAAAAATGCTAGGATTATGGTAAAACATCTTCCTCTAAGCCCATCAAAGAGCAGTCAGGTTAAAGTGATTTACTAGGCAACAGTCTAGGAGAAAACAGACATGAAGAATAACAAACCTGCATGCCGCCCTCTTTTCACGCACGGAGACATGCTAATGCAGTGGAAATAACTGAATGGAGCAGTTCTTTGGCAGCATCGTACAGGTTTAGGGAGATAGGAGTTGAAGTCTGGGGCTTAGTAAAGCTTCGTTCTTAAGAAACAGCGCTACACTAAACACTGGGACCTGGAAGGACCAGACCTTAGAAATAACGATGAGATCACAAGCATACAAATGCAATTAGATTTTAAATCATTTGGATGGCCTGGAAAAATCTCAAGCCCTAAATCTGAATCAGATGATTTTACGTGGCTAGGTAACCCCCAGGAATCTGGAAAAGGAAAATGAGAATCTTCTCAGGATAAAGGTAACACTCTGTTAGTCATCAAACTAGTTTTACAAATTAATTCCCACATATAATAGCCAACACACAATCAATGACACTAAGAGAAAGAAGAGAATTAAAACAACATATAAGAAAATCAGGAAAAATAAATCAGATCACAAGTACTTCAAATAGTGTAATTTTCAGGCATAGATTGTAAAAACAATTAGCCTACTATTTACATAGATATAGAAGTTGAACTTAATATTTTCAGCAAACAACTAAGAATTATAAATTCTTGCTTTGAAGTTTTTGAAAACAACTAGAAGTTATAGAATTTTTTAAAAAGACTTGTTATATTAATACAACAGCCTATTAAATATAGCTGAAGGAGAATAAGTAAACTGGAAGAAAGCACACAAGAAACTAGCAGGACAATGGCATGAGGAGAAAAATTATATAAAGTAGAGAAAACTAGGCAGGATCCCAGAGGATGCAGTAAGATGTTCTAATGCACCCCTAACTGAAGGTCCAGAGGGATTTCAAAGGCAGAAAAAAAATGAGAATAAGTGGTGATGATAAAGAATGGTCATAAAATTGATTAAAATATTGATCTACAAATTTGAAACATTTGAACAAATTTTACACATAACACAATAATTCCACATTACATCACATCACATGGAACTCTTTAAGAAAGAAAATAGGCTTTAAAGTAGCACAAGAAGGGCTGGGAATATAGAGCACTTGGTAGGTACAAGGCCCTATGTTTACTCTTCACTGTAAAAAAAAAAAAAAAAAGATACAGTGAGCAAAGGAAAATGAGGATAACCTTCCAAAGAGTAGCAATGAATGGCAGATGATTTTCATCGAGGATAGTGGAAGCTGGCAAAGAGTGGAATGACAGCCTTTTGGTTTACGTTGTGAAAACAACTGATATCAAAACTATACTGTAGCATAAGAACTCTTTAAGAATAAAGGTGAAAGAGGAATTCTGAAAAGATATTCTGCTAATATGTGTTTTTCAGTCTCTCTGAATCACCTTATAAAAATAATTAGAGCAAGAATGGAAGAACAATATTGAAAACAAAAATAGAGGATAATGTATCCCCCACCTGCCAAAATAATGAAGGCTCTTGACAAGTGGCTATTGGGCATGTACAGTGTCAGCATGCATGTAAGCAAAAAAACAAGAAAGCAAAGAGTACTTAATTCTCTTGAAAATAAAACCTGAATTGTTTCTTGGCTTTTTGGCTGAGATCAAGTGAAAATAAAACATCAAAATCTCCAGTATTCTTTGAAAAGTACTAGAGTCTAATATTAGATTCAGGAACTTCACCTGGGATAAATTTCTCACATGACATTTCACAATTGAGGGGATGAGATCTTTGATGAGATTTGATTAGCTGGAGGAGCTAGGGACTTAGAGACTTTTAAAACCAGTTCAACTTCCCTTCAAGGCTGAAATCCTATACTGGAGAGAAAATACCAGGGGAGCAATTCAAACTAAATAGGATGGAGGATGTAGGGGTAAGGAAAGGACAAAGGGCAGAAAAAAAAAGTAGAAATGAAAGAAAAAGCAAAGTGTTCTCAGAAAATACACCATTAGAAAAACGTTTTATAGTGGGGTGTGGTGGTGCACTCCTGTAATTCCAGCACGCAGGAGGCTGAAGCAGAAGGATCACTACAAGTTCAAGGCCAGCCTGGGCTACATAGTGGGTTCAAGGCCAGGCTAAACTGCATAGGGAAATCCTGTCTCTGACAAAAAATAAAAAATGCTTTATAAAAACAACAGAAGGAGGTGCTCTTGAGAGGCCAAGGTAGAAAAACTAGCCTGATTCATTCTCTTCCAAAAAGTTCAGCCATACTAATTTTATATAAAAAGAAACAGAGGAGTGCTGTATCACTATGTGTGTAAACTTATCATTGAGAAAAAAGAGCAAAATAATATCTTCTGCACACTAAAGCTACCTTAGCAAAACATGTCCATTGATAAAAATTGTAACTTAATTTATCCAACCAAACCATGAGAGATTTCTTAGACATTGAAAAACATTTCTTGGGGTGAGATGAAATCTCAATGTTGTTTAAATTAGCATTTCTCAAATGACTAATGATGTTGAACATTTTCTCATGTATTTATTTGCCATTTGTATTTCTTTATCTGAGAAGTGTGTATTCATCCCAGATGCCCATTTTGGGATTGGGTCTTTGAATTTGGGTAGGTTGATGTTTTTTAATTCTTTAGATGTCCTAGATAGAAGACCTTTGTCTAAGGGAGAGCCAGCTACTAACTAACATAGGTGTACTACTGACTTCTATGGCTTTATTGTAAGGAACCATAAATGATTAATTATTTGATCAATCTTGCACGTCTATATTTGTTTTCCTGAGTGTGCACTTTGAAGTTATCAATATGTAATACAACAATCATTGTTAATTCCCTGTCATCTTGTCTGTAATTCAGTATTGCATGTACTATTCTTATGCTACTTTGTAAATGGCTGTCTGTTTGTTAATATGTTTTTGTTCTTTTACTTTAAAAAAATTTCTTAAGGAGAATTACAAATACCAGACATTGAAAGAAATCAGAAACAAAGCGGAAAAATTTTTAAAAGAATGAAAAATAAAAGGAAATCAAACGCATTTTAGAAACAAAGATTACAGAGAACATAGAGCAAATGAAATAATGCGTGAAAAGAGAATTAGGGGATAAAAAAGAATTTTAAAAGTGAAGCTAAATGAAGAGAATAGCATCATTGGGAATAAAAAAGAAAATGTAGGCAAAGAACTGGGAATATGTAGTAAAAGCCTCTAAAAAAGACAAAAAAGAAATCACATCACCAGACAAAAAACAAGCATGAAATAGTAGTTCAAGAAAATTTTGTGGAAATTGAAAAAATAAGATAAGTATATTTTGAAAGGATATAGTACTTAGGTGATAAAATCAAATGGGAACAACTAACAACAAATATATTCTGGAGAGATGATAGAAATTTATATAGGATAAAAATTCCTTTGGGCATCCAGACAAAACTACCCAGACACTTAAAAGGAAAGAAAAATCACACAGTCATCTGGCTTTTCAGTAGGTGCATTTTTCCAGAAGACAAGGATATGACACATCAAAAATACCAAGGTAGAAAAAATATAAACTGATCACTTTTTCAGTCTATTTTTCAAGGAGCAAGGCCATAAAAAGATATGAACATGTAAGAATATTATCCTCATTAGCATTTTTTGAAGAAAATACTGAGATACCACAGGCAACCAATATAAACAGAGTGATTTATATATAAAGAATAGAATTATTATCTTAAAAAAATAAAGACACCCAGATATTATGTACTTTCTGCTAGAGAACTCAATACCATGTCTGGACAAATAATTGAATCTGCACCCCATAAATTCTTTAACTACCAATTTGCATAAAATACAAAAGGGATAAAAATATGTTACAATACACTCGAGCAATACCACTGTCAAAATTTAGATCTTAAAAAACCCCATAGAAAGGTAAGTAAAAAAATAATTTTAAGAAAAAAAGAGAGGAAGAGAAAGCTATAGATTAAGAGAGTTTAAAATATTATAAACAATTTACCTTATGTATATGAATTATCAAAACTGAACCCTGAAATGACAAACAACAGGCAATGAAATAGAGGCTGTAATAAAGATGCTAGAAACACAGAGAAGCCCAGAATCTAAAGGATTCAGTGGCAAATTCCACCAGAATGTTAGCGAAGTGCTAATGCCAATACTGCGCAAACCTTTCCTTGAAATTAAAATGGAAGGAGTCCTGTTAAACTCATTTCTGAAAGATAGCATTGACCTGACACCAAAACCTTACAAGATCTTAACAAAAAGGAAAATAATATGCCAATCTCCTCAATGAACATAGATGCAAAAATCCTCCACAAGATATTGTAGGCTACAAAAAGTCATTAAGAAGACTAACCACGGTAACCAATTCAGCTTCATCCCAGGAATATAACAGTGGTTGAAGATACATAAACCAATAAAGATAGCACATCACACAAACAGAAAGAAGGACAGGAATCAAGTGAGCATCACCATAGACAGAAAAAGCCTTTGACAAAATCCTTCCATGATAGAAATCTTGAAAAGATATAGCAGGTCATTATCTCAATCTGATAAAGTCCCTTTATGATAAACCTACTGCCAACATTATACTAAATGAGAAAGAACTGAAATATAGTAATTAAAATTTTAGCCAGAGCCATCAGGCAAGAGAAAGAAATAAAAAAGACGCATAGGAAGGAAGAAATCAAAATATCCTTACTTGAAGATCACATAATCCATTACACAGAAGACAAAAATAAAAACCCCTCCACCACAAGGATACAAAATCAACACAAGGCCAGGCATGGTTGCACATACCTGTGAACCCAGCACTTGGGAGGCTGGGCAGGAGGATTGTCATGAGTTCAAGGCCAGCCTGAATCACATAGTGAGATCCTGTCTCAAAATCAAATGAAAGCAAATCAAACCAATAATCAATAGAATTCCTGTATAACAAAAATGATCTCACTGAGAAAGTTAAAGAATTCATATTATCAACAATAGCATCAAAAATTAAATACTTAGGAATTAACCTAGGAAATGAAAGACTTCTACAACGAAATCTAAAATACTCTGAAAAGGGATATCAAAAAGGACATTCAGAAAATAGGAATATAGCCCCCGTTTCTGGATAGGCAAATCAAATATTGTTAAAATAGCTTATTACCAAAACTAATATATAGTTTTAATGCAGTATATATGTATATATATATATATGAAAAAATATTCAGCATATTTTTTCACTAGAGAAATGCAGTGAGAGACTGTCTTACTTAGAAGGAGTAGATATCATCAAGGTCTCAAAAGAGAAGAAATGCTGGTGAGGTTGTGGGGGGAAAGGAATATTTCTGCGTTGTTGGTAGAAATGTAAACCAGTACAACCACTACAAAGATCAATTTGTAGATACCTCAAAAAAAGTAAAATAGAAATTCCATTTGACCTAGCTATTACCCTTCCGGATAACTTGCCAAAAGAAGAAAAGGCTTTATGTTACAGCGATACATTCATATCTATCTTTACAGCAGTGCAACTGATAATATTTAAATCTTAGAAGTTGTCTATATGTACATCAAGAGATGAATGGATAAAGAAAATGTGGTATACACACCATTGATGAGGTATAAAGGCTATGAAAAATGACAGGTCTTCTGTGAGTGGAGCTTTACAAACGTGTGAACAAACTGGAAACAAAAGCAGGCCGGGCAGACCTTGTACCTCTGGTCTGAGCCCGTTCAGAGAAGCAGGAGGAACACTGCAGACTGTTGACATATTTCAGTTTTGAAACATTTTTGAACATAAAAGTTCTTCTACAAAACTGTTGAAACCATGATACCAAATAAATATCTCCCCTCTTCCTTAACTTATTTTCCTCAGGTATTTTGTCGCAGTGGAGAGCAACCTGAATAAAATATTACTCGAATCACACAAACATGATACTGAGGAACAGAAGTCACACAGAAGCTAGGCATAGTGGTGTACACCTGTAATATAGTATTCTGGGAAGCTGAGGCAGGAAGACTTCAAGATGGAGCTCAGCCCAGGTAAATGAGCACCTTAGAAAGACCCTGTTTATAAAATAAAATCAAATAGTATGGTTTCTCTTCTATAAGAAACCCAACATGTAAATAAAAAGCAAACTGAGAGACAGATGACAGAAAAACATAGGTCTCTAGCGACTTTGCTAAGTGTATCTGTACCTTCACTGGTACAGAATTCATAAAGTACCTTTAAAAAGCGAAATAATTGCTTTCATTTCTTCAAAAGTGACTTTATAGCACTCTAACTAAGACCTTAAGAGTTTTAAAAAGCCAGTTGGAAAGGCAGAAGACAGTCAGAAATCAGCAATGGAGACTGCAGTTATCCTCAAATAAATCTCTCTGAAACCCAGATGCGAGCAACTGTTCCACACCATGAAGTTGCCTCCCCTCCTCGGATGTGAAGACAGATGTCTCCGTGTGGTTGATCTTCTCATGATTGCTGTACTATTTATTTTGGTTGGTTTGGCCTCCTATTTTTGTTTGTTTTTCCTATTAAATGAACAAATTTGAGATTTTTCCTTTTTAAAAATGGAGACGTAGTTCAGTACAAAGGCACTGGGTTCAATCCCCAGTATCTCTCTCTCTCCCTCTCTCTGTCTCTCTCTGTCTCTCTCTGTCTCTCTCTCTCTCTCTCTCTCTCTCTCTCACACACACACACACACACACACACACACACACACAAGGGGAAGGAGGAGAAAGAGGACGCAGAGAAGAGGGGGAGAACGGGAAGCGAGAAAGGCGGAGGAAGAGCCAGGAGGAGATGCATCGCCCACGCGAAGAGGAGTACGTGCTACAGAGCTGTATTTTAACAACAATCTGAAAGGACCAAACTAAACAACAGCATTAGATATTTAAGCGGTAAAACTAAAGAAACACAAAGAAGTTTTTACCACACAATTTAGAATTGTAGCTACATTTTTTATAAGAAGGACGGACTGTTACAGAGACAGGGCATAAGAAGGGCTTCTTAAGTCCGGGTAAAGTTCAGTACCATGCCCTGACTGATAGTGACCTGGGAGAATTCACTCCACAGAGGAAGGGATAAAAGAGGGAGAGGAGGTGTACAACTGGTAATGGGGGAGGTGCATGCGAGCAAAATACGCTCTATCCATTTCCCCAAATGTGAAACTGGGGAGTGAAGGGAATGACATGGAGAATAAAAAGAATCAATGTTACTGTACATTTCACATAGTAAGATTAAAAGTGCACTAGTAAAAATTGCTTCAGATGCATGTACAGATCTATGTACATATTTACTGGCTTGTAAAGCAAACTGCATGTCTTACTACAAAAATAAGATAAAATAAACAATAAAATAAAATAAAATAAAAATATTTTATTTTGGGGGGGGATGGAGCTCAGTGGCACAGCACCTGCCTGGCAAGCACGAGGTCCTGAGTTCAATTCCCAGTATCAATCAATAAATAAATGAAATGGATGCATACCAAATCCTCAAAAGAAACCACACCGAAAAGAATTCATTACATTGTATATTTATATTTTATGCACTTTCTGTTTATCTATTTCACATGATGCCATTTAAAAAGTTCATTTTTTTTATTGGGATACGTTTGCAGTACGTAATGTTTACATTCCTCCTGTGAGCTGGTGCATGAACATAACACATTTTAATTTCTTTTTCATTCCCTTTCCTTCTCCCTTATCTGCCCCCATCTCTTGATCCCCTGGCCATTTGAGAGGCAGTTTTAAAAACAGTTTTAAATGAAAGTAGAAGGCCATGCCTCAGAGAATTTTACTGAGTTTTCAAAGTGGCATGCTTACCAATTTAGGGCAGCCCTGAAATCCCTGACCATTACAACCTGTGCTCTCCAGTGCTATCTAAAAGCCAATCATCTAGAAAAGGACAATTAGTCTATAATACAAGAAAGTAATCAACAATGTAAAAGAGCTCAAAAGAAATGAAACAAAGGAGAAGTTCGTGTCCAGCCCGACACTAGGGCAGAATTTACAAAAGCAATACAACCTGAATTAAGTCCAAAAGACCACAGCCTTGAGGTTCTTTAGGCTAGAGTAAATACGCCATGAATGTGGGGTGAACGTGGGCAGCTGACATAGAAGGGCATATGGTCCCAGTGTTGTATTTGGCAGCCTGGAGACAGCGCATCAGCCCACTCTGACATGGAGGTAAGTCTTAGTTTTGGAACGAGACGCCTGAAGAGCAATCATCTGAGTCCTGAGCACCCAAGATCTTCACAACCAGGAAACTGGCTGCCAGGAGTAAACTTCGAAGGATTTGCAGCCACAAAATTGTTCTCATTATACAACAGCTTAATGAGTTTAATGAACAAGCTCATGCAGATTAAATTCCTCCTGCCAATTTACAGATGGGCTCAAAGAGCAAGAGGGAAAGCATATGAGAATAACTAGCTGTAGAGAGCTGAGCAAACTTCGTGAGATTAGAGAGGGGAGGCTGAGACCTTAATTCTATCTGAAAGCAAATCTAGATGTCCCAGCCCTGCTACTCTTCCATTCTCCACTTTCAGGGGACCCCTTGTCCAACCTCATGCTTCTTCACAGGCAGTCAGGAGCTTGTGCAGCTTCCATCTGGCACCCAGAGAAGTGACTCAGATCAATAAACACCAGGAAGACTGGAGCCTTCGTGAATAAAAGGGAAGAAACAGGACTGGCATGAAGCACTCAACTCTACTTCCAAGAAAGCAAATAAATAAAGCTCTGCCATTAACTTAAAAGCATCGTGGCTCCTTTCTGTGCTCCCTGTCACATGTACAAGTGTCTTCACTGCATCTGATAATGGAACAGGACCGGGGAACTCGCTGGTACCTGCCATTCTGAGCAGGCAGAGACAAGGTATAATTTGCAGAAATTTCCTCAAGTGCCCTTAACACAGCACAGTTGGCTCAATTCCTGGGAAAAGAAACACTGTCAATAACTCTTATAGTGCAGCTGGACTGACTGGAGGGTTACATCTTGATTTTCTTCTGAAGTCACACCTCTAGGCACTTCTAGGTCAGCTTGCCTGTCAGGTTCTCTGCTAGGTGGTGTAGATCCGAGGTAGACCCCCATGCCTATTCCACAGAAGCTCAGTATAGCAGGATAGACGGCCACATTAACAAGTGGATACCATTAGAGGAATTTAGTATGAAGATGGGAAAAGGTTAAAAGTTATGAGAGGGATAGGTGCACTCCTCATGGGAACATACGGGAAGGAACCCAGGGGAGATGGAATTTACACTGGCTGATAAATGAGGTCTACCAAATATGTAGGGAGAAAGGCCAATATAGAAAAAGACATAGAAAGTGCAAAGATATTGGATATTAATATTCATATTCACTGTAATTTTAATCCCAGATTCAACGGGCAATGCTCATACTAATACAAATTCTCCACGTTTTAAGAGTATGAGTTAGGCACTGTATTAAATTCTTTACAGTAGTTTTTTTTTATTTGAGTCCTATTAATATCTTACAACATAAAAATAATGATTATTTTCCCCACATAGATCAAGAACTATGATTGGAGAAGTCATACTACAGGTACCTAAGAGAACCTGGAGAGTGAGACCCTAAAGCATGCATTTGGTCACTAGGATATACTATCCCTAGCGGCTATGAGCACCTTGATCAGGAATGGAATTACCATTCAATAAGGAAGGTAAATCCAATGTATGCAGCCTTTTGGCTTCTCAGAGGACACTGAAGAGATTAGAGAGGATGTGTGGGTAGCTCTTTAAACAGGCATCTGTTGTAAAGAATTTCTTCCTTATAGGAAAGAATCAAAAGCCAGTGTGTAAAATCATGCTGGGCATAGACAGATTGGACAAAGATAGGTCCATACAATTCTAGAAGGGAAAACCTCAAGGGGTCAGGGCTGCAGCCACTGAAATACTACTTTACAAAGCATGCAGGAACCTTCTCAGATTCATTAGTTTCTGAAAATAGAAGTAGGTCCAAAAATGATTTAAGTAAACTCCTGGATAAAAATCAATATGTTTGGGATGTAGAGTTGACAGCAAGAACATCCACTTCTGTCTGCACCACAGGCAGCCTGGTGCCTGCCAACCTGCCTGATAGCCACGGATAAAGCAGAGACAGGAAGGCAGGCTTCAGAGGGTTTCAAAGAATAAAATTGTGTCTTCAGTTTAGGGTATTAACAAACACTCACTCGTTAACATGTAATAACCATCACAACACCAATCATACCAATAATTACTCACTGGGAGCACACAACACACTGAGCCCAGCCTGTAACCCTGCGGCTCACTGACCCTCTCAGCACCCTAGGAGAATTCTGTACAAAGTTGCACTGCTAATATGAATTGAGTAAAGGATGGTCAAGCCTCCAAGTCCAAGGCACCGTCTCTTTACCCTGGTGTTAAGGGACAGAAAGTAGGTCCTGGAGGCAATCAACAACCATGGCTTGCAAAGATCCTAGGAAGCTGAGCTGAAAGCTCACAGAGGCCTCCTGCAGATGCTGTCACGTTGTGGATGTCAGAACAGAGAGGGTTTATTCAGGAAACATCCCCTGGGAGAATATGAATGGAATTCCTGATAGAATCCCCATTCCTCTCCAAATCATCTTGGAGCAATGGGAGAGTCTCTCTTCTGAGTGCTCTGCATGCCTACAATCTTACCAGGATATGGAACTGATCCAGTCAGATGAAACCCACCCTTGACTCTGCAGCATTCAGAGGCTCACAAGTATGTCATTAGTCAGGAAGCACCCAGAATCACTCATGCTACTCTGTTCTTTGTGACCACGGCTGGCAAAAAGAGAAGATCCATATTTGGGTTGCCAACAAAGGAACATTGAGTTACCCCCTAGGGTAACCTCCCCAAGAAGAGTGAGGACGAAGCCAGGGGGTCTCAGAGGACACTCAGAATAGAGAAGCTTCTGTTCTCCATTGTGATTGGTTTGTGCAGTATATAAACAGAAGGAGTTTACAGCCTGAGGGATCCTTTGAGAGTATCTCCTGATCCTCTATAATCTGGGGTGGGGAATCCCTCCCTTACACACCCAAGTCACACCCATACTTACCCCTATCTATATAT
Organism: Dinomys branickii; assembly: GCA_004027595.1. Lineage (NCBI taxonomy): Eukaryota > Metazoa > Chordata > Mammalia > Rodentia > Dinomyidae > Dinomys > Dinomys branickii. The sequence continues at coordinate 50,895 of PVLD010010670.1, read as the reverse complement.
TGATCATCACTTCAGCTCATTAGTCAAATTTCCTGGGTTCAAATCCTAGCTGTGCCTTTTACTGACTGTCATACACTGAACAAGCTGTTTGATCATCCTGTGTCTTACATTTGGCATCTGTGAAGTGGGGGTATTGAAAGTATGCTTCTTTGTGCGAGGTCTGTTGAGAGGATTCATCATACAAGGCATGTTGTTATGGTTCATATTTAGATGTCCCCTGAGAGATGTCATATTTAGGTGAACCATATTTAGATGCCTATAGGTGGGGCTTTTGGGAGGTGATTGGATCCTGGGGACAAAATATACATGAGTGGGTCAGTCCACTGATGAGTTTATAGCTAAATGTGATGTTGGGAGGTGAAGCCTGGTCAGAGGAGGTGATCACTGGGGGCGTGGCCTGGAAGAGTCTCTCTCCCTCCTTCCTCCTCAGTCTCTGTTCGGCTTTCTGCCACCACACCATGAGTTCTTTCCCCTCTGCCATGCTGCTTTGCCTCGGAACCAGCTAAGCATGGACCGAAACCTCTACAAACTGAGCCAAAATAAACTATTCCACCTTAGAATTGTAGGTGTGGGGCATTGTACCTCAGCGATGAGAAAGTAACTATTTGTAAAGTGCTTCCATCGGTATTTAGCAGAGCTCATGTTTGCCGAGTATGAGCTACTGCTATTTCTTTCGCTTGTTACTGTCACTTTAGGTACCTTTCTTTCCCATTACTCTGTGCACGTCTGCATGACAGACTCTCTGTCTTCTATTCCTGTATTACCACCTAGTGCAGTTCGTATGTAACAGACATCCAGTACAGTTGGTTGAATAAAGAGCCCTTTATGCATGCCTGTTTGCATGTATGTATCGGTGCATCTATTCATTTATTTAGTCATTAGTTATTTGAGAAACACAGTGACACTAAATGTGTTCAAGAGATACCCTAGGTTTGATTATATCAATTGCATGGCCCGCAAATAGTAATATGAGAGCAACTCAGTGTGCAACATGTTCCCCTCCTCTCTCCCTCCATATTGGGCCTGGAATGGGGAGGAAGTTTATGTTTCTAAACATCAGAAAAATCACCCCATTGCCAACCTATAAACAAACCAGATAAGGTTTCTGACTCTAGAAGATTTTTTTCTGTGTAGAAAGTTTCTTGGCATATCTCTCTTTTACCTAGTATACTTACATTGTCCCATAAGATAGAAATCTCTCCTTTTTCCAAATTGCTTGGAAGAGCACCTCTTGCCTTACCATAAGCATTCCACCACTTGCCAAGGACGGAAGACTTCGGCTGAAGAGACTGAAAACCAAAGAAGAGATTTCAGGGCCCGCCCCTCCAGGTGAACTCTCTAGGACCCGCCCTCAGCGCATGCGCTCCTGTGACTTCACGCCTCCTGCAGCCCGTTAGGAGGTAAGCGCCACTGAGCAAGGCTTTGCATCTTGCAAATGGGTGGGCCCCTTATTCAACTTTTAGGTGGAAAGAGGGAAACCCATTCTGAGGAGCAATACAATTGAAGACTTGGTTCATCGCTGCCCTCTGTATCTATTTCCAAATTGGTTCCAAACTCAACAGGGGAGAATTCATTGGAGCTGTGGTTTAAATCTGAAATATACCGCCAAAGTCTCATGTATTCAGATGTGGGGCCACTGGGAGGTGATTCCATCACAGGGGCACTGCGCCCCTCAGAGGATGAGCCCTCTGATGGGTTCAGGCTGAGTGTATTTTCAGCAGGTGGAGACACCAGCTGGAAGACTGGATTCTCATCTCTGGCCCCTCCCTTTGCGCTGTCTGCTCCCTGCTGGCTTGCTTTCCTCTGCTATGCTCATGCTCTTCCACTACGCCCTTTTGGTCTTGGAGCCAGCCAGCTTTGGTCTTGGAGCCAGCCGGCTATGGACTGAACTCTCTAACACTGTCAGCTAAAGTGAACTTCTCCTTTAAATTGTGGGTGTCGCCAGCGATATATCTCAGCAGCCCATGCCTGCCTGGCAAGCGCAAGGTCTTGAGTTGGATTCTCGGTACCCCCACAAAATTAATTACTTAATTAATTAATTGTGAATGTCAAGCATTTCATTGCAGCGATGGCAAAATGACTCATACAATTGACTTTTCCAAACAGTAACAATCCCATTTGAGGAGGTAGCATATCTACGATTCAGTAACCTAAAGCCTTTAACTGGAGAAAGACAAAAATGCTGGAGATTCTTCACGTAATCTTGAAATGTAACTAGTAAGATAGTACACAAATATCTGTCCTCTTCTAACACTGACTCTTCCCAAAAAGGCCACAGAGGCACACTCAAAGTAGCACTATTAGAAGAGGATTTGTTTACAAGGAACTGCAGCTACTTGTCACTTAATGGCAGGATGTATTCAGAGAAATAAGTCATTAGGCAATTTTCTCATTGTGCAAACACCATGATGTGTGCTTACAGAAACCTAGAGAGTATAGACAGATCACTCAGTGCTGCTTCTTGAAATCCAGTACCAGACAAAGGAAGCTGCTGCAAGTGTAACACTGCATAATGTTTTACCAAAAGCATTTTGTTTTTATAAATAAAGGGAGTAAAGTTTTAAAATAGTGATAAAAAGTATAGTAAATGCATAAACCAGTCATTTATTACTCTAAAGTATTACATACTGTGTATATTTCTACTTCATACATGTTATAGGAGGACCGGAAGTGCAGTAGGTTTGTTTACGCCAGTATCACTGTGTAAGTAATGCATTGGGATACAGCGTCACTAGTACACAGGGATTTTTCAGCTCTTTTATAATCTTAACGGGCTGCAGCTATATATTTAATTTCTCTTCACCCAAAAATTGATAGTGTGATCATAAACCTGTGAGTAGCACGTAGGAGACTGACCCTAGGTCACCTCCTTCCCATCTTCTACTCTCTTTCCGATAATTTGGGGCAAATATGGTACTGGAACAGTACTGGAAAATGTATCATACGTTACCGTTCCCTTAAACAGAGACATCTAGACCCACAGAGCAGACCCTGGCTGCACTGAGCCCATAATCCATAGCTAAGAACGTCCAGACTGAAAAATCCTGGCCCTCTGTGAGCAGTGTAAGGAAGCCAACATTAAAAGAAGACCAGTCCCAGGGCCTGAGGAAGGTAAGCAGCCACTGGCACCAGGTGGCCCAGTGAATGCTCTATTCTTCAAGTGAACAGCACTTCTGGGGATAGTGGGTGGGGTGGAACTGTACTTGCAAAGATAAAATAGTCCTTCCCTTTGGATTTAGGCAGAATTCTGGGGAAAAGGATGCAAAATTTCCTAGGTATCCTCTATCTGAGCATGAACTAACCTGGAAATGATCATTTTCCAAAATGCAGATTGACCCTGAGTATATCCATACATAAGTACACCTACTTCCACACAATTTATGGACACAGGAAGAGTAAGACAGTGTCTTGGTGAAGAGGATCAAATCCCAGTGCTTTACTGGGACCATGAAGGGAGAAAGCCCATCCTTTACAGTGAAATACAGCTCAGGGGATTTGTTCTACCCAGGAAGGAAATTGTCTACTCATCCAAAACATAGATCCCCTCATCTGAACCTGAATATGGCACCACAATTTCATTATAATTTCCCTTCAAAGTCCTGAGAGGAAGTTCTTCAACTTGTCTACCTGCAGTATCTACCTGCATTTCTTTTCCATAGTCCCTTGCTAGAAAGCGTGGAGGAGTTTATTCAGAAATTTCCCAGCTATGACTCCTGTCACTAAGTAATCAAAATCCAGTCACCATCTCCTCACATCCTCACATCCTGCTTGTCAATAATTAATCAGTCCCCATGGAGAGCCCTAAAGAGCTCTGATAAGCTTAAGTGACTATACCAAGTGTCAATTTTGTCTGAGGGTCTGGTTTAATGCTTGCCCAGGGTTCTGTATATTTGGATATGCCATCTCTAGTTAAATGTGTGGATATGAACTAGTTTTTTTCATAAAATCTCTAGAAACCCAACCCTTCACTTTGCTAACTTGAAGGACCACTAATGTCTGGTGCTGAGCTTGGGCCCTTCATCTCACACTCAATATGGAGAGATGCTTAGACCACGTAAATGCACTTCGATGGCATTTTTGATTTTTTCAAACAAAATATTAAACCATGGTAGTATACATTCAGACATCAACATTACAATTTGAAAATGACAGTCATTTATATACAAAGATGGGTCCCCAGAGAGCTGGAAATACACAGAATTTTGGAAAAGCAGAATTAACTTTCCATATGGATTGATAATCACATTTTAAAGATCTTTCATTTCTAAATCATTGTGGTCAGTCTTGGATTTATTTCTCTTTTCCTACCTCATTCTGTTCCTCGATGAATACTTATTTTATGGAAAAAATCAATAAAACCCAAACTTTATGAAACTAATAGTGGCTTTTATTAAAGAGTATGTTATTTTCATAAAATAAACTCTTTAGGCCTAAAGGATGAAAATAAGTATCTTTTATGACAGTGATTCCCACAGTTTTGGACTTAACTAAGTAATAAAATGTCCCACAATATTTTAGGATTGACAAAGAATTGTCAACATTTATTTTACCAGTTAGGATATTATTTTTAAAGCATAAAAATAAATAAACAGCATTTACAATCTCCACTATCTCAAAACAGAAGGGGCATTTCAACACCAAAATGCAAAAGGGTTATTCAATCTCAAATTGAATTTAAATAGAGATTCAGGAACCCTTTAAATGTTGAAAAATTGCAAGACATTTTAATTTATGATTTTTCTCCTGCACGTAATTTAGTTTTTGATGTAATTTTGATGAAGTTAGGAACATACATTTGGCAGAGATATACAAATAGGAGCTCAAACATTCAATTGTTGGCTTTTATCTTAGACCTCATTTAAAATGTAGGCTTTTGTAGGTTTGTAAACCTAAATGGAAGCAAAATATCTAATGATACTGTTTCTTTCACAAAAGATTGTTGAGGATTGGGTTGTGTCTCCCAAAGAAGTATGTGGAAGTCCTGACCCCAAGTACGTACCATGCATATGAATGTGACCTTGTTTGGAAACTGGGTCTTTGCAGATGTAGTAAGTGTAAGACAGGACCGGATTGGGCCAGGAACTGGCTTCCTTGTAAGAGATGAATAGAGGCACAGAGGCAAATGCAGAGGGAACAGCCATATAAAGCTGCAGGCAGAAATTGGACTGATGTGTCCACAAGGAATGCCAAGGATTTCAGACAGCCACTAAAAGCTCTGAAAGGAGAAGGAAGAATTTTTCCCTAGAGCTTCAGAGGAAGTCTGACACTGTCGGAATTTCAGTTTGGATTTTTCCCTCCAGAACTGTGAGGCAAAAAATTTCTATCGTCTTAAACCACCCAGTTCATACTACAGTCATGCCCCCTTGTCTACAGGGAATGTGTTTCATGATCTCCAGTGGATGGTTAAAACTACAGAAAGAACCAAACCCTATGTATATTATACATACATACATTTCATATCAAGATTCATAATAACTAATAATAAAGAACAACATAGCAATAAACTGCCGTACAAGTTATGTGACTCTCTCCCTCTCTTTCTGTTTAGGATTTTCGGTTTGATATTTTCACTCCTTGAATCACCTCAGAGTACCTGAGGAGGCAGGAAGTGAAATCACTGAGGATACTTCTGTGCTTTACTACAGCAGTGTCAGAGAAGTAACACAGAGGGGGAGGTGGGTGAATGGAGAGAAGCCAAGGCCAGGAACCTCTCCCTGTCTAGCTGCCTGCTTTACACTCATTCTCTGAAGTTGAGAAGAAGGGCAGATGACTAGGGGTCTCTGCATTGAGGGTCACAGGAAAACATCCCATTCAGCAGCGGCTCACAAGGGAGAGTTCCTTAAGGTCCTAGTCACTTAGAAAAATAGAAATGTACATAAAAATTGCCACAAATTTTGTCCAAGATTAACATTGCTATTTAGAATTTTCCAAAATGACACCAGAAAATTAACAAGCATCCATGACAACATAACAAAACATTAGGCATTTGCATGTAAACGTTCTCATTTTGCCACCATAGCTTTCCTTGAAACCAGGCACCTTTGAAGTGAAACATGCCATTGATCAGAAAGGTTTCTCTGGACATCTACACCCAAATGGCCAAATCCAAGGAGAAAACTCCAGGGCTTTCAGCTTCACAAATGAAGATTTAGCTTCCTCTGCCTCATAGACTGTTCATTTAAGTCCATTAATTCAGTTGCCTGCAGGGCCCAGATGTCCCCAGTGGTGATGGGGCAATGGTAACTAGAAGAATGACTATCCAGGCCTCTCAGCTCACTTAAACAAATCTACGAGAGCAGCTTCAAAGCCAAACACATAGTTTCCATCTGTTTACCCTCCTCCACTCTTGTTTTCAAGACTAGGCAGGGTGGTATCTTTCCATGGCTCCTGGACTATGGAATGCATGCCTGCTTCAAAACGCTAGTCCGTCCCTCTCAAATTTGACAATTGTTTAAGCGTTATTGCTTGATTGGAGGCAGATGTTCAGCTCATCTCTTACTGGGAGGGGTGCTTCTTTAGAAAGAGGAAAATTGACTTTTTTCTTTTTTTTTTTTTTGACACATATTTTATCTTTATGTTTGTAACAAGAGCTGCCAAGAGATGCATCTGGTCCCCAAATCAAGAATCTCACACTCCTCCTCCCAACTTACAGCTTTCCAAGCGCCTTTCTTTGTGATCTCTGCCCAAACAAGCTGTCAGAAGAGCTCCACGGACAGATGACCAGCACCTCATGGAAGAAGAAAGATCATTTTCTCATCAATACTAGGAAGAATGGCACGCATGGCATTTTAATGTTATTCCCTGCTTTTTACTTTTTTTTTACAACTCATTTTCTGATTAATATTTTCAGCAGTAGAGCAAATGCCAGTTTAATTAAGTTTCCACACCATCCCCCCTTTATCCAATTAGTGGGTTCACTGGCTCCTCAACAACCTTCAGCGTCTGCGTTTTCAGTGAATGCTCAGTTGCTTCTAGCTTCGCCAAAAAAATCTGTTACATATTAAGTTATAATAAGATATAAGCAATTATAGTAGCAGCAGGACAAATAGATTTGTATGGTTCATTACAAGGGATTTCTGGAACATACATAGTGTAAATAACCAGTTTCTAGGGCAGAGAATATGCTGAAGAAATACATATTATAGGGGGGATGGGCAGAGGACATTATCAGTTACTATCAGAAAACAATGGATATAAGGAACAATTCCCAGCTCAGTAGCCCTCTGTTAAGCAGATGAAAAACATTTCAACATATGAACCACAAAAAGAAATGATCGATGAAGGGGATGTTCCATGGAAAATGGGTGGTGACCTGTTTTGAATTTTTAGAAGGCACTTATAATACCAATGTCATTATACTGGAAAAGCCTAAATAGGCAAGGAGGACGAATGAATAGGAGAAGAACATCTGGTATGTAGCAAGCCAAGTGCATATACTTTGTATTTTGTGCATAAGATCTCCCTCAAACCGCATGAAAACCCTGACACGTAGATTGAAATGCTAAGATGACAAGGCCAGAGTTCACCCTCAAAGCTGCTGTTTTATAAAGGAGAAAACAGAGGCCCAAGAAGTCAACAGCTACTCAAGGTCAACCAGCTAATAAGTGGGTGGGTCAAAAATAAAATATGAGATTTTTTTCTGGCTGGAAAGACTATGCTACTGTCATGACACTATTCCAGCAAAGAGGACCAAGATCAATGTGTACAAGAAGAGGAAGAGTAGCCTTGCCACCTGCAGTGACTCCAGAACTCAGCGTTCAGGACTAAGTATTCAGTGCTCACTATTCAGTACTCAGTATTCGGTACTCAGAAGTACTTCTCTGAAGTTGATAGATTAGCTAATGAGCATCACTGAATACACATTAGATTAGTTTGATGGCAGCAGGTCTTCATAATAGACCAGGGGAATGGTATTCTACTTGGGGAAGGGGATGGCATGATGAGAATAAAACTTTCCAAAAGAAAGTAGAGGAAAAGAAGCAAGATTGGGTACTTTTTTGATTAAAAAGTAATAGAACCTGAAGCTGATTAACTTTAGTGACACAGCTCTCGCTTCATAGATTTAAACAAAAACCCCAATTTGGGAAACAGTGTGTTCTCCTTCACTATGTTTAAGAAAAAGACAACAACATCCTAAGAGGTGTATCTGGACAGAACCTTCAGAAATGTTGCTCCTTCTGTCACCCAGCTTTCTGTTAAGCCACAGCATTGTTTTTAATCTTAAAAACCTTCTGGAAGGTGGTTCTTCAGCACTTTTTCATGTTCCATATGGAGAACTATTTTTTAACCAATACCATTCTGCAGAATCCATTTCATGAGTCCCAGGATAAACGCAAGGCATTTTGCCTAATTCTCCAGCTCAGATTGGAAATAGGGTTGAGAAATTCCATATAAGTAAATATTCCGTTGTACAGGCTGAAGTTGCTGAGCTCAAAATATTATCAAGCTCCCCTGAGGACATACAGCAGCCTGTGGAAATAGCTGTAAAGAGATGTGCAGAGATGCTGACCTTGTCTCCTTTGAGAAGCAAGAAAGAGTAGAAAGGCAAGGTTCTGAGGCAACCCTGGTCTCAGATAGGTGGAGAATTGGTGAGAAAATCCTGCACACAAGCTCAGATGGGGGCTCAGATGGATGCAGATGTCAGTAGCCAACCAAGTGGTAGAAATCTGGTTGCTACACTGAGAATATGGTTTTGGTTTTTTTTTTTCTGTCTGAACGGAGTTTTGTGGAGTCATCATGGATGTACCTGTGTTCCCAGTGTCAACTTGCACTGGCCCTAAATTGCCTGAGATGAAGTGAAGAGTGTTAGGTCTGGAGTCCTTGGAAATGATTTTGGTCTGTCTCTGTCTTTGGGTACTTATGGAATTTTTAATTAACCCACTTCTAAAGCCTCTGCTTCCTCATCTCTAAAATGCAAGGTCTGGAACTCATGAGCCATGTTCTTTTCAAGTACTAAGACATATGTGTGTATTCTTTGAGTCATGAACAAGGCTAAGGTTAAATGCCTAAAGACTATCCTAATAGAATTATGAAGCAGGCTTTAAAAGCTACAGACTTAATATTATAAATGATAAGACTGAGGAGCTGAACCTGACCTTGCTGGACTCACAGTCCCTTTATAGTTGCACTATCTCAGTCAGTGCCAAAGCCTATGGGCAAGATCAAAGCTGAAATAATTTGTATCTGACATGTCTCCTGGAGGGACTGTTCTACCCATGTCTCTAATGAGAGGGCAAGCCCAAGCGGCCTTATTTAGTACTATTAGTACTATTTCACCCACCCAGATCTGGCCAGTACTGATAGGTATTACTAAGTAACCCATTGGCTGCCCAGTGAAACTTTGAGTCAAACTGAGCCCTTTGTCAAGAATTTAAAATTTGTAAAGTAGAAAAAGAAGGCTATATAAGTAGAGACAGGAAAGGTATCATAGAAAAATGTCTAGGGAGGCCAAGCACAGCAGTCATGGTCGGTTACACGGAAATTAAAGTTATGCAGGAGCAGAAACTAAGGGTGGGCCAAGGATGATCCTATGGTACCTGGTCTCCAAAGATGGTTCTCCCAATCTACCAGTCTACTTTGGTGGCCTTGAACCTAGACTGATGCTGTGGTGGAAGTGATAGTGCAGCCTTTCAGGATGGGTCATAGGAAGCTTTGGAACTTCTACAGGGTCTCTTGGAAAGTTCTCTTTCAGAACTCAGCTGCCATGTCAAAAGAAATCCAAGTCCTATGGAGGGGCACAGATTTTCTAGTCAGCAGCAGTAGCTGATCTCCCAGCCGGCAGCCGGCAGCCAGCAGCCAGCATTGAATGCTGGCCATGAGGCAAGCCATTTTACAAACCTCTCTCAATTGACTCCTGAGACCATTTGAGCTCCAGCTGCTGTTTGACTCTAAAATAATTTTAGATTGTAGCCAACCCACAGAAGCATGAAAGTTAGTAATCATTATTATTTTCAGCTACTACATTTTGGAATAGTTTATTGTGTAGCCATAGATAATCAGAATAGGCCTATGTATACTACAAATTTTTAAGCTTCTGTAATGTAATGAGAAACACAGGAACAAAGGAAGAATTTTTATCCATACCTCTACATTTATTTAAGTTCATGAAGACAGCCTATGAAATTATATATTCTTAGAGTTACAAACATGAATGAGAATAGCATTCGATCTCCATTGCCCAAGCATTTGTTATTAACTATTGGTCTTGAAAAATGGGGACACTTATGTCTCTCCCTGTCTCTCCTCCACTTTCCTTTTCTTCTCTAGAAATCCCAGGTTTGGAATGGTTGGGAATTGCATCTGCTTCCCTTTCCTAGTGAGCTTATACTGCACATAGGGAAGAATTCCCACTCTCTTTATGTCATGTCCTTCTTTGCTCCAAACCAAGGTTAACCCTCACCAACAGAGAGCACAAAAAGGGTACAAGAAGTAGAAATACTTAGGACAGGCATCCTTTTCATCAGATTCAATAAAAGTAGCCCCTAGTACAACAAGGGGTAATCTATTATTTCTCAATGACTTGGCCTTGCTTTAAACTTAGAAACTTAAGATATATTTGAACAAAACCAAGTGAACGCATAAAATCCTTTAAGCTAAGTGCCTTTGTTCCCCAGCCCCTGAAATGCTCCCATGGTGTATATTACCAGATCTCAGATAGTATAATGAGAGCTGCTACAAGTCCAGCAAAATGGAAGGCCCTCCCCCAGACTCCACCTTGCCCAAGGTCACAGAGAATCAATGGTGAGCATTTTGTGACTGGGGTCCAGGGCATCCGCTACCACGGCATTCTCCCTTAGCTGGGAGATCAAAGTCTGCACAGAGAGCCACTGACCCTGATTTGCATTGTGAAAGTCACCTGTCTAGCTCTACCCCTGAGGCAAAGAGATCAAAGCTGGGAGGGTAGCCAGGAGCAGAGAGGAAATAAAATATTGATGTCATGAGATGCATGGTAATTCTCCTCTATCCACCTCTTCAGTAAGGAAAGTGAGCCTGGGAAATGACTGGGCTCCTTCCATGAACTCAGATGATGACTCCCATTTGCCCTGCCAGATGGGCCTCCTACAGCTTTGCCTAGAAAAGAAAAAAATCCGGAGAGAAGATTGGGAATGCTGTGCCATCAGTTCCCCAAGTACCTCCATATCCATAGGAAGATTCTGTAAGGAGACGGGTTTTGAACACTTTCGGTCCCAGTTTAAGATTAATGACATGTAAGAGCTCAACATCTAAAATAGTCCCCCTAAGAGCATCTGAAGTCCTTAAAAAAGAGGCAAGGGGAGAGTTAGAATGGCTGTTGATAATAAAACAAAACAGAACAAATGCAGAGAAGGTAGAAGGACCTTGCACATTGCAGGCAGGAATAGGAAGGAGGGCAGCCGTTGGAGAGAACAGTGTGGTGACTCCTTATAAAACTAAAAACAGATTCATCATATGATCCAGTTATTCCACTTCTGGGCATAAATCCAGAAGAAAGGAAGCCACATGCCAAATAGGTACCTGCATATCCACGTTAATTGCAGCATTATTTATTTCACTAAGATATGGAATCAAGCCAGGCGTCCATGAATAGATGAATAGATAGAGGAAATGTGGTGCATGTACATGGACAATGGAATACTATTCAGCCATGGAAAAGAACAAAATCCTGTCATTCGCAGCAAAATGGACAGAACGGGAGAACATTAAGTTAAATTAGGTAAACACAGAGAGACAAGGGGTGTATCTCCCTGTCATATACTGAAGGCACCTGACAGTAGAATAGTGATTATTTAGGATTGGGAAAGAGGAGAAGCAGAAAAAGGGAAGTTGAATTTGACCCATGCACGTTATAGGCACACATAGAAATATCACACTGAAACCCATTAATATGTATAACTAATATGTGTGAATAAAAAATATATCAGAGAGAGGTACTCTCAGGCCCTGGGTGACTTTTCTTACTTTCGGAGTGTGTATTACTGACATGCTCTGAAGTTTACCATATTTGAGCTGGGCTCCAATGAAATAGGGTGAGAGTGGGAGGAGATGGGAAAAAAAACAGTGTCAAACTTGGAGGCAAGTTAAGATGTCAGTCACATATGAAACTCGAGGGACAGACATTTGCTGGCAGGCAAGGCAATGACAGGAAGAGATATTTTGATTGCAAAGCCCTTGGGGACTTCTCTGGCTGAAACTCCTGCCGAAGATGACGTCTCTAACCCGCACCAGGAGCCAGGCCCCTGGGAAATGTGGCTCACCACAGAAGCAGCTACAGTTTCTGCGTAAGAGGAGCCAAGGCTCCCTTGGCCCTGGCTGCAGAGTGTGGGCAGGCAAGGGAAGATTTAAGGATTAAGCGGTGAAAATGTTAAGTGAATGCGGGTTCCTTATTCATGGTCTAGGTCGTAAACATTTTCAGCTTCTTTATTTCCACACTCAACAAGGAAAGTGTATGTGTCTGTTTCCCATATTTCTAAAAATATGATAGAAGTTGTTAAAAGAAATAGCTGGCCCCTTTTGCCCGAATAGGTACCCCTAGGTGCTATTTACAGTCTGGTTTGTCTGGTTTCTAGTTGAATCTCCTCATTTGCAGAACAGTGAGCTTCTTATTCCCAGCTATGTCCTGCTCTTCTCACCTTTGTCCTGAACATGCGCATTGCTCCCCTTCCCAAAAGGTTGCTTTCCACCTTTGTTCTGTGGCACAGTAGTGTCACCAGGGAATTTTGCTACACTTGATCCACCCCAGCGATTTTCAAGCCTAGTCATGGATAATATCTTCATGTAGGTCCAAATCCTTATTCTTTCTCTAGAACTTGCCCCAAACATCGGGGATAAAAGAGGATATATCCTCATTTTAAAAGGTAGGGCGGACAGAGCCCTTAACATGCACTGATGATTAACCATGACCCAGAGACCTGACAGGCTTATACCTGTGGGCCTTGGAGTGATGAGACAGAATGTTCTACTGAGCAGAACATGGACAGATGAAGGAGTTTGGTCTGACAAAATCAAGATATCTGTCCCTAAACCCAAGTTCAGTATATAGGAAGAGCCGGAATTTCTATGATAAGGAGTTAGGAAAGGAAAGAGATTCAGTACAAGATGGCTCCACAAATATTTCTGAATCAGAGGCATTTTTAGAGATATCTACTGGATTGCAGACCCAGCATTTTCAATAAACCATCTGCCTGGACACACCTGGAAAAAAGACATCATTTCTTCATTCACGAACACGTATGGCAGGACTATCATCCTTTAGCTACTGTTCTAAGTGCTGTGGATGCAGTTAAGGCAACAAGCAGTAATTCCTACCCTTGCGAAACTCACATTCTAGTGATTCATTCTTGTCTGGCTAACACACTATGCAAAACTGAGATTCAAGCCAGGATACATAAGCCCAATGTGTCTAGGGCCAGGACCAGTAACAGCCATGAGCAAACTGATTCAATTGCCACATAACAGGCGGTGGCAAGAGGTAAAGTTCTCACATACCATCCAGAGAATGAAGCTTCTATTTGGGGCTGGACACAATCAAGCCTGTCATTCTGTTGCTTCCAGGTGTTCTGGTTTGTCCATGAAAGGCAGAAATCTATTTTTTTATGAAATTATTTAATTTTTAAACCTGGAGGAACTCAAACTAAACTCATCTGATGGCTAGTTCCTATCCAAAAGATACCTACTTGTGACAAGTGCTCCAAACTATCTACTTGGACACCAGGGCCTGTTGGTGATTGGTGAAAAATTAGAGGTCAACTGGAGCAATGATTTTCTAATGTTCTATAGCACAGTAGGAAAACTATGGGTGGCCATAATTAATTGTATATTTCAACATAGCTACAGGAAAGGATTTTGAATGTTCCCAAAAAAGACTCTGTAAACTTTTGAGGGATGACTATGCCAAATACCCCAATCTGATCATTACACACTGGACACACCTATGAATACTTCATGCTGTTCCCTTAAATATGCACAATATGTATAACATGACATATTTTATGTCATTTTAAAATAACATATGTTTTAAAACCTTGGAATCAGAAAGATAGGGTCTCAGACCAGTTTTAGTATTTGCTACCAGTTATTAAGGTCATTTTTCAGAGACAGATTACTTTACATTTGTAAATTACAATCATGGAAAGGTTACATTAAGCAATAAATAGCACTGATGCCTGGTGCACAGAGAATACACACACCAAAAGAGGTCAATTATTATAAGTTTCGGGATCCTGGCAGGGAACACATACACATTCAAAGGTTTTAGCTGAAAGAATTTAATTGTTCTATTTACGGAGTCATGCACAGAAGGTTAGGGGGAATACACAAGAGCCAACAAAGCATGCAGGGTCGAGAAATAGCAGGGAACCATTACCAACCCTAGCCTAAAACAGCAAAGAGAAGAAAAGACAGCGCAGAGCTCAGTGAGATGGAGCTGTGGACAAAGGGCACTTGGCAGGAACTCCATTCCTAAGGGAAAACCAATCTTGCCAGAACTGGGAGAATAATCTTCCTACATCATAGGTTCTCTTTCTAATCTCCCACTGCTGCCTCCAAAAGGCCAAACCAATCTACGAGCCAGAGGCAACACACCCTAGTGGTAGTCTGCAGAGATTAGTCTCCCCAGGCACACACAAGGGGGGAGAGTAGAGCACGCCTTAATAGACTTGGAAGGAGACACCATGTCCTGCACTTCTTTCTGTTGAAATTCTCTGCATTCTAGGGGCAAAAATGCTAGTGGTACCCTCTGCACTCTACCTCACACATGCTTGACTTTGAATTTGTCAAGCAAGCCAAGAAGTGCTCAAAGAATTATTTTTTTGTAAAAGTTTTGAGCATCTTCTCAGGATTTCCCATGGAAGGAAGGGCTGGGCTGTATGCAAGGCTTGGCACTATGCATGGATAGAGCTAAAATTGTGGTTGGTCTGAAGTCTCTTCATTACAGGTTGCTAGGATCGAAGGTTTGCCGGAGAAATGCAACAAATTAAAAAAACAGATGCAAAGTAAGGAGGGGAAGGCAGGGAGTGGTAGAAAGCAGGGTGACGTGCTCGCTTAGGAATACCTTGGGCTGGGAGTGGGGGTCGAGAAGGGAAAGGAGGGGTCAGGAAAGGCCAAATCTCAAACAATGCCTTAAAAATATGTTAGCATCTATTAGACTGCAAGTGACTAAAATCTCAGTCATGTAACCGAACAAGTCTAGAGGTTAGGGCAGTGATGGTGAATCTTTTAGAGCTTTCAATGATAGCAAACAGTCTGCTGCACACATGTGCCATAGGCTCAACACCCCTGGGTTAGAGCAGTGATGAGCGCAGCCTGACAAAAACTGCAGCAGTGGCTCTGAGTCCTGCCACACGACGGTGTCCTTCTCTCACCAGCTATGGCAAAGCTCAGGGGTGTGGCGGCCTTAGGACCTGTATCCAGGAATGACAGTAGTATCTGGCTTCTGGCAGCTTCATTAGAAAAGAATATTCTTTTTTAGGTGCATCCAACAAACATCTCATCACATTTTATGAACCTCACCTACATCACACATTCATCCTTGAATCAGATCCTCTGTCTGTGGAAATACTGCATGATAATAGGCTAAGGGCTGGTTACCAGAAACAATTTCTATGGCAACACAGTGAGTAGGATATCTCTGACCAAGAAAGTGCTCTCAATTCTCAGCTGGCTAGAACATTATTAAGATTGTCTTAGTTATTGCTTCTCATTGCTGAGACAAAATATCCAACACCCAAAGTTAAGGGAAGAAAGGTTATTTAGCTCACAGGTTTCAGCCTATAATCAACTGGACCCAAGGTAAGGTGGCTTCACAGAAAACTGTTCACGGTGGGCCAAAGGGAGTAAAAGCAACAAGAGAAGGAAAAGACAAGCCTCTTTCTGTCCCTAATATTGTACCCAGGCTATGGGGATTAGGGTGGTGCCAAACCAATCAGTGTGCTGATTTAGTAATCACCCACCCCTAATTCTAGCACCCTTAACCCTAGTTTTGCATGAACTAATCACAACACTCTAGCCTCAGCCACCTCTGAAAAAGCCCCATCTATGACTGCATGAGGTTTTGGAGGGACATCTAGACACACAAACCATAACAAGGACCATTTAGATGTGTAGAAGAGGAGATAGCACATTATCTACAATGGATGTCTAGAGCATGACATTTAATTTTTCAAAGAACTGCATAAAGAAGATCTTCATATATCAGTGTATTTTAAAAATGAAGTTTATTTCTCATTAACTATCTCCAATGGGGGGTTTTGTCAGAGTTTCTTTGCTCCACTTATTCCTCAGATATTCAGGCAAATAAAACTTACGGCATCTGGAATGTCCTTGGGTGTTATAGCAGGAGGAGGAAAACTGATTTTCACCCTGCCTTGTAGGTAGGTGTCCATGTGGAAATCACACATCCATTCCTCTTGCATTTCTGTTTCATTTCAGTAACCAACACACGTCAAACAACCACTTTTAATATCAAGGCATATATTACCTTAGAAAGCAGAAGTGTAAATAATTTATGTATAAACCACTGTTGTTCAAATAATTGTGCACAAATGTATGTTGAAGTACTCTGTGTACAAACCAATGAACAAACTAACCAATGCAGAACAACTAGATCACCCACAGTGAGGCAATAATTCAATAAACCAAAGCATAGTCATATGATGGATAACTCACTAGAACAATAAAACGTGGCTTTTGAAGAGTGTTTAATGACTTGGGAAAATGTTCACAATAAACAAAAGCTAACTGCTGGACAAAGGAAATTCACTAAAACATTAATGATGGTTTCCTCTAAGGGAACATTGCTGTTTTGTGGTTTTCTTTGTTTTTTGTTTTTGCAGTACTAGGGATCAAACTCAGGACCCTGCGCTTGCTAGGCAGGCGCTTATTCCACTGAGCTATATCCCCAGCCCCTGTTTTGTGTTTTTGTCTAATCTTTAGTTCTCTATATAGAGGTGTAAATATTTTTAAATAAGAAGATACAATATTATATCCTTTGTTTTTTTGTTGTCGTTGTTTTTGGCGGTACTGGGGATCAAACTCAGGATCCTGCGCTTGCTAGGCAGGCGCTTATTCCACTGAGCTATATTCCCAGCCCAGAAGATACAATATTATAGACAGCTAAGTTTAGGTAGAACTATTACAGGCAGTAAGATAAGGCTGGGCCCAAAAACTCATTACAACTTTGGGCTGAGGCACATCTATTGGAGGCCAGGTCTCTAGATAAAAACAAAAGCCCAGGACTAAGGTAAGTGGTAACTGATAGGTTCCTGCCCTGGTATGAATTGCTGAATTATTGTGGTGGTGGTCTGCCATGGCTGAAGCCCAAAACAACAGCGTATCTTCATCCATCTGTCTGCCGTTCTAAGCACAAAGAAAAGAGCATCCCCCAAGGTTTCTGGACTTGGGCTCAGGAAATACAAGTTTTCTTTTCACCTGGACTGTGGACATCTGGCACCCTTCCCACAAACCTGTCTGCTAAATACACAAAAGCCTGCACTTAGCTGATTTTGAAAACTTCCTGCATACAATTGACATCTTGAGCCCATTTGTTTGTGTTTGCCTGGGGCCGCTTAAGTCCCTGGGTTACTTATGTTCATTGATTCTGAGCTGGACCAAACACTGTGGACAGTCTCAGGTCAAACTCTCTGAAAAGAAAAAAAGATCCAATATAGATACTGACACTTTAGCACTCAGTTTCCAAAAGTAAAATATTAGAGAATGGTTACTTGCAGTTCTACTTCGCAGGACAAACTTGGTAAGAGTACAGTTAAGAGAAGAGATTTTTACTCCTTAATTTTACTCTGAAATTGGGCTCTATGGTTCTCTAGGCTTCTGCTTCTTAGGGTTTTTCCTCGGAGTACTCCCAACAGCGCATTCCCTCCCTCCTTCCCTTCTCTGCTGGGAACGGTTTGTGATAAATGTCATTTACTCATGGAGTTAGGCATAGAGATACAATAGTAAAGGGACCCAAAGAGAGAACAATCTTATTCTTGTGAGTGTATATTCAAGTAGGTATGCAGAAATTATAAACAAATTTTAAAGAGTAAAACATAAAACATGGTACAAGTGCTTAGGAAAAATGTTCAGCCAGCCTGTGGATAAGGGAGCACCAAGAGAGACCCCTCTCCAGGATGAAGCTAGAGTCAGGATCTGAAAGCAGCAAGGGGGAATTTGGGGAACCAAATGTGCTTTATGAGAAGACGCTGAGTTTGACCCTCAATTCAATAGAAGGTAGAAGTGGATTGTCTATTAAGACACAAGAATAATGTTTTAAATTTTCTGTAAAAATATGCTTTAAATATATTTTCAGGATCTGGGCATTTATGAGAAATAACATAAATATCTAACAGCGGTTGTCATGTATAAGTGTAAAAAAGGATTGTACATCTATTCACCAACAACCATGGGTTTGGAAGGATATTTTATAAAGTGGGAAAATACACTCAAAGAAAATGTCACGAGGGAAAAATAGATTGCAAAATTTATAACATGGTTTGTCTTGTTCACAATGATAATTTAGCACTCAGAACAGTAGACAACAGACATATAATCAATAGTGAAAATAGCTGTTGATTAAGTTAATTGTTACACTTAAGCATGGCAGGAAAGTAACTAGAATATATCAAATCATTAATTGTGGTTAGCCTTCAGTTATGGGACTCATCTTAATTTTCAGAAGTACATTTTAAGGTTCACTAAACGAGTTCAATATGCAGCAAGGGCTGTGCATAGAAAATGCATATCCCTCCCCTATACTTTAAATAATTTCTAGTTTGAAAATGTCTGTTTTATGTCTGCATGATTTTATTCTTTGAGGTACATTTTTTCAGTCCCCACTGAGGACTAGAGTGAGGTTCCAAAAGGTGAGGGAAGACCCTGAGGATATAAGCTAACAAGTGGGAGAGTGGTGACTTCATTTCAGACCTGATGCAAATCACTTGACCTAATATTTTTATTTGAAACAGCTAATATCCGGAGAAGGCACTGCAAGAACTTATTCTGAGGCACAGGCTAAGTCAGTATTCAGTCTGGAGTTCCTATGCCCTTTTGGCGATCCTTTTCAACTCTCTCTCCAGCTGCTGAGACAGGAGCTTAACAGATAACAGACAAAAATTACATACACAAAACCAACACTGAGCTCCACCTCTGACCCAAGTAAGAATCCCGGGTTTTTTCTGCAGGACCATCCTTGATGAGAACACTGTACTTCTGTCCCATGCCGATACCTGGCCTGATTCACAAGGCCCATTACACTAAGGTTGTATGTGTGGGGTAGTTGGGGCAGGTAGATCAAGATCTTAAACCCAGTAATTAGTGGATAAGTAGGGAGAAGCTGGCTAATGGTTCATCCTTCTCGCTGAAAGGCAGTAACGAGAGTAATCAGGTGTTGCTACCTTGGCTGCCCTTTGGCTGTGCTGATGAATGATTTCTGCTCCTAGTTCATTGATTTCTCATTCCTGAGACTTCTTTTACTTCAACCTGACTGCTTTATTTTTACTCATAAAGAGGAAAACTGATCTTCAAGTGCCCTCTATGTCTTCCTCACAGCTCACCTTTTGGAAAAAGATAGTATGGGTTTTATGGCCTTTGCTGCCGCATCACTCCTGCAGAATGACTCAAGTCTATGAATGAGAATGGGGGAGATGAAGAAAGATCCTTTGAGATTGTTATGGTTTGTGCCTGGGTGTGACCCCAAAGCCGCTGGCAGTCATGGGGTGGGTTTTTGAGTTTATGATTGATCCAGGATCCAATGCTGGGACTATGGGTGTGAGTGCTACACCCGCCCTGGGTGGATAGTTTGGATATGTAAGGGAGAGGAAGAGGCTGCATGCTGCCACTCCTCCCTTTTGCTCTGGTTGCTTTCACTGTGTTCCACTGCCATGAACTGTAGCCCTCTGCTATGTGCCACTTTGCCTTGGAGCCAGTCACATATGGACTGAAACCTCGACAAACTGTGAGCTAAGTAAACCTTTCCTTCCTTAACTTTGGGCATCAGGTATTTTGTCTCAGCAATGAGAGAAAAGTAACCAAGACAGGGATTATACTCACCCTAGTGCCTACCATATAGGACAAATATGGAGAGGAAAACAAGATGACTATCTTCTCTGTGATAAAGACAACAGGCTCAGAACCTCAAAGTAATCTTTAAGATGCTTCTTTCCACCCCGGAGCGAATAGATGTGAAAGTAAACTGGGTGTCATAGTAGTTATTGCAACTATTATCTCAGCTACCTACAATACAGCTCAAAGGAAACTTCTGGCTTGAAGTCTGCTTCTCTAATGATTTGCTTTTCAGACAGACCATAGAATTCTCTTGTGTCAACCACCACAGACTTGTGGCTGGGTGGAACACACTGGTACATATGCAATAGGTTACCTTTAGACTTGACCAACTTGTTGAATGCCAATAAAAATGGAACCCCCCAAAACTTCAGGGAGCTTATGCATATTAGGCAGTGAACAGTAAAACCTTAAGTCCCAAGTCCCAAGTGGAAAGGGTTTAAAGAATCCTTCAGCATTGTTAACATGGGAACCTGACCATCCAGGTTATCGACACAATAAAAGCCTTGGCCAACTCCTTTTGGAAAATATCTTCTTTTGATGCACACAACCGTTCATGGATCAGGGATTTTTCCTCTCTGACACAAGGAAAAACAGTAACAAAGAGACTCACAAAATTACAGAATCATGGAACACTCTCTGTGTCCTTTCTATAGAAACACCATCTTAATTCCATTGAGGAACCCAAAGTTTTCATTGTTTGCTGGGTCTTTTGGCCTAGAAGTGATATTCAAAGAAATAGGAACATAAAGATCTACAGGTCAGCAGGTTCATAGCATACCCTGAGAAACTTGCCAAGGCAGGAGGCCCAACATACCCCACATATTAACTTCGCCTTAGTCTCCTTGCACTGATGTAAGTCAGTTGAGAGCTTGGGCTTCTACTAAAATGCAGGCCTTCCTGGGAAAGCTTCTGCACTGGATCACCATGTACAGCTCTTTGGGAGTCTATAGTGCATGCAGAAATTGTCTGTGTCCAAACACACATTCTAACACTTGCTAGTTAGGTGCCTGTAGATAGGTTCACCAAATTTTCCTGGCCCTCAGTTTCTCCACTGAGGGAAAGTTAGGGGAAGTTAATATAATATCTACCTCATAAAGTGTTGTATGACTCAATCACTGAGTTAATCCACACGAAGTTCTTAGAGCAGCATCTGCCATGAAGTTGGTGCTCAGTAAATGTATTTAGTCTCTGAACGCAACCTCTGATCAGGAAAGGCATGTGGGCAGAAGAGGATCTGTCTGAGGAAAAGCAACAAGAATAGAAAGGACACACACACACACACACACACACACACACACGACTGGATTGCCATCGTAAAACTGTTCCCATGGTGTTTCCTGTAGATGTGTACACAGCGCTGGGCAGAGGCAAAGACCCAGGCAACCGTGCAGGGGGACAAAGCACCAATACGTTGTCAGGTTCTGTGAGCAGCATGAACAACACTGCAGTTGGGGAGGGTGCTTAAAATATAGGTTAAATTTAGGAGTACAATGAACACTTTCGTAAGAAAATTTAAAATACATACAAAACATGTAGAACAATATTTCTATTCTCTGACCATTTTGATGCATTTCATGCCAGTCTTTTCCTTTTGCTCCGCAGAACTTATATAATGTTCATTTTGTCTCACTTTATATCCAATTTTAACCACATTGGGGTCACATTTTAAATCACTTTTGCCCACTTAATTCAGCATGAACACTTCCCTCTCATTAAAAATGGCTTTTAAGGGCTACGTTATATTCCATCATATGGATTCATTTATCCAATTCACTATAAACATTTAGGCTGTTTTAAATTTTTTATTATTATAAATCATGTGGTAATGAGCACCCATGTCCATAAATCTTTATGTGTATGTCTAGTGACTTCCTTAGAATAAATTCCTAGAAGTGGAATTACTGGATCAAGAGTTACACTCATTTTGAAGGGCTTAGATAGATATTGCCCTTTGTCTTACTACAGATGCACACGCACAGAAATGAAACAGTCTTGCTTCCTCCCTCTATTTTCTTGGCATACATACTTTTCACTCTTTTGTACTCATTTCAAGGGTTACTCTCTTCAGGAGACCCTCTCCTATTTTTTCCTACAGTGGTTTAAATCCTCCTTGTCCACATAATTTTCCCTGATATGCATTCAGGGTTGGTTCTAGGATCCCCCAAAACATACCAAAATACATGGCCACTCAAGTCATTTAAATAAAATGGAATAGTATTTCCATAATCTATGCACATGCCTCCTCTAAACTTTAAATCATTTCTAGATTATTTATTATATATAATGTAAATGACATAAATATTTATATGCTATATAATTTAGGAAATAATGACAAAAATAAAAATTTATACATGTCCAATACAAGTGCCATTTTTTCTGAATATTTTCAGCCCACAGTTGGTTGACTCCACAGATATGGAACCCATAGAGACAGACAGCCCACTGTATTCTCATGTGCCTTGCTCATCTCTCACACAACATTTGGCATCCAGTTACTGCGTCACATTTAATGATCTATATGTCTGGCTACCTAGACTAGAAACATCATAAAGGTAGAATGTTCCTGATGCCTGTTGCATAATAAATGCTCAATACATTGAAGAAGTAAACATAAAGCACATCTGTCAGTGTGCTGATACCAACCCAAGGTATACAGAATGGCCTTCTCTGCTTACACTGGCCTCCTTCATCATGGACACTCCAGGTGATGTGCTTCAGGGAATAATCCCCACTCTTCCACTGTCTTTGGAGCGCATGTGTGGCCTTCACACAAGATTGAAGGATAATAACCTACAATTCTTAGTAGAAGCCAAGAGTCTTGATAACATGATCCCTGTCATAAGTGTCAGAATAAAACAGCCCTGACAGCCCACAGCAGGCCATGATTGTGATCACAGATTTTTCAAGTTGGAAGAAACCCAAGAGACTACCTTGGATCACAGATGAACATGACAAAGCTTAGAGAAATATGAATAATAATATAGTGTCGTTCTAAGAATTACAAGAACAACAAATGTTGAATTCTTGAAAATATGTGTTTAAACATTACTTGTTCAGTGGGAACAAGTAGATGCATTTATTCAGTCATTTGTTCAGCTGATATTTACTGAATGCCTTTTATGTTCTTAGACTTAGTGCCTTTATGTAAGAGCTATATGTGATAGCTCTCACACACAGTTTAGCCTGCACTGAAAAATGATTTTTAAAGAGTACTGGGGGTAAATGTAACAATATCTTTTTTATCATTGGGGGGATCTCTGTTTTCTCATTATTTAAGGGTACTTCCCTGTGCCAAGCAGAGAAATTATCCATTTATAACATTTTACAACTTGTTTCTTTTTCACCTGGCACCTATTCAGCTGGAACTGAAACATTAGAGGAGGCAGCCTGCTGTCCCAGAAAGAGCAGGTACATCTGAGTCACACAGACCAAAGTCTGAATCTCAGATCCATCACACAATAGTTCAGTGAGGCCACTTCACCTCTCTGAGAATATAGAGTGAGGTCTACTTGTGTGTAGTTTTGTGGCATGCAGAATCACAGTCCCTAAATTTGCCTACACTGTAATCTCTAGAGCCTGTGATTGCAGTACCCTATAAGGAAGAAGCGATTTTGCAGATGTAATTGAGATTAAGAACCTTGGGATGATGAGATTTTTATCCCATTATCTAGATGGGCCAGCAGAATCATATGCATCCTGAAGAACCGAAATCCTGTCCTGGGTACTCCAAGAGCTCTCAGTTCTGGAAATAGAGGTATACTCAGGATTAGAGCATCATGTGACAGACTTGACCCAAATGTGCTGGCTTCGAAGATGCAGGAGGGTCATCACTCAAAGTATATAAGCTGTCTCTAGAAGCAAAAAAGGAGAAGAAAGCAGATTCTGCCCTTACAGCCTCCAGAAAGCAGAGCAGTCCTGCTGACACCTTGATTTTAACCCAGTGAGACTTGTGTCCGACTCCTGATGTTAAGGCAAATTCATGTGTCTTTAAACTACTACACTCATGGTCTAGAGTTTCCTACAGTTGCCACTATACTTATGAGTAGGGAATTCATATAACTTCATACTATGGTTGTAAGTTTCAAAAGAGAGTATGTGCTTGTCATGTAGGAGCCCCACCAGATATGTCCATTTGTGGTCCTTTTATGATTGTCCATGCTCTTGGCCAGCTCATAATGTCAACGAGGATTGAAGCCAACTATGAAATAGCCAGTCAAATTCCAAGCCTTTTTCTCCCTTTCTCTCTGCCCCTTGTCCACTCTGCCCAGAGCATGTAAAGCAGGGCAAGAGATCTTTATTGAAAAGAAATTTTGTTCAAATGCAAATATGTGCTAATGAGGGAAGCAGTGGGACCAGTAAACAAGAGTCTTTTGACTACAATTGGCATGTGCTTGACATCTTCTCCCCACCTTCATTTTCTTACCATGGCACCAGCTCCACAGTCAGCAGCTGGCAGAAACACCTGTTGTGATGGCCAACCAAAGGCCTGTTGGTGTCTGGTTGTTCCCTCAAAGCCTCATGCAGTCATGGGGCGGGCTTCTAGAGTTTTTGATTGATCCACAGTCCAATGCTGGCATTATGAATGTGAGTGCTACAACCACTTTGCGGGGGGGTAGTTTGCACACAGTGTAAGGGAGGGAAAGAGTCTTACTCTTGGCCACTCCTCCCTTTTTGCTCTTGTTGCTTTTGCTGTTTTCTGTTACCATGAACTATTGCCCTCTCCCATGTGCCACTCTGCCTTGAAGCCAGCTGAGCATGGACTGAAACCTTCACAAACTGTGAGCTAAATAAACTTTTCCTTCCTTAATTCTGGGTGTCAGGTATTTTGTCTCGGCAATGATAGAAAAGTAACCCAAGACAGCTTGCCTGATGGCATTCTCCTTCCTCTCTAGGAGCCCACATCTTCCCTTACCCCACTCAGGGATTCAGCAGATACATGGCCAAATCATCCAGCCTTGGTTTAGAATTCTCATGCTTCCATTTCCTTGTTATGTAACCTTGTTATGTAACCTCACTGTAGCTCTCTCAGTTCTGGATTTCTCTTACAAAAATTAAAGGTGATTGCTATTGTATACACTTGGTACAGCAAGGCAAGAAGTAAATTTGTTAATAGCTTCATATACTGTCTATCACACAAGAGGGTAAATGGATGCATTAAGCCACATGTAGGAAAAGAATAAAACAAATGCACATGTATAAATAAACACATAAGAATATACATTATTTATACATATTGGAATATCATATATAAAATATACATATATAAACTAAATTTAAGTATATGTGCCACACACACACACACAAACACATATTTATCTATTTATTTATTTATTTATTTACATAAACACATATAAGAAAGTCCAGTGGGAATGAGTCAGGCAAAACAAAATGATGCAGTGAGTCAGTGAGCACTAAAACAGGAAAAAGTGCACAGGATTAGGTATGGAGAAGAGACATAACTAACATGGCTTGAGCTGTCAAACAATACGTTTGGGTGAAAGTATTTCTTTTTTTTTTCTGGTGCTGGGGTGAAACCCAGGGCCTTGTGCATGCTGGGCAAACACTCTCTCATCCTGAGAAAACCCCGAGCCCTAACATTACTTTTAAATTGAATTTTGCTTATTAATAGGAATTCACTGTATAAAAAAACTTCACAAAAATAAATAGTGTATAGGCAAGGGAAATAGCAAGTACAAAGGCTTTTTTTTTTTTTTTTAAGTACAAAGGCTTAAGGCATGGGAGACAGCAAAAGAAAAGAAAAAAAACCCAAGAAATGAACATAACTTAATATTGCAGAGTTGATAAAAGAAGAAAATATAAAGAGATATTTTGCTGTACTTGTTGTATATAGATATGAATATTATTATTAGATGATTAGTCAAAACAAATTTTTGCATGATGTATTTCCCGCCTCTATCCATAAAGGAAAATTCTGGTTGCCACCCAATCATGTGCCTTTCCTTCCCCTCCTGGTATTTAATAGGATGACTGAGATAATCAGCAAAGTACAGATGTGCTGACAAATGTAGAGAATAATTCACAGAAGACATGAGATCCCGAGAAGAGAGGAAGACTGGTCCTAAGGGTTAAAAGTACTCCAGCATTTGTGTGGTTTTTTTAAAAAGCTGTAGTAAATATTTAAATTAGTTTCAATTTTCCAGCTATTGGTTCTTTACATTTGATTCCATGCCAACAGTGGACCTTGTGGGTGCTGCTTTTAAATAGCTGTTACAACTGTATATAAATCTGAGCCTTCTCTGGCCAGACTATTTTATTTATTGTTTCTTCCACACACCTATCTCTAACCCTTTACTTATGCATTGTGCCCTGCCTGGAAGGCTTCCCTGCTTATCTAAATCCCTTCCATTCTTCAAGGCCTGGCTTCTGCTCTATGTGTTCCATAAAACCTGTCCCTATGATGAATTTTATGCATTTGTTGTCTGTACTGTAGACTTAGTACTTATCTGCCAGAAAATCTTCACAACATCAAAGGAAAATAAAGAGAAAAATGTATCACTCTTTGAAACCAATGCCTTAAAGAAACAATTATTTAAAACAATCCCTTCCAATCCTGCACTGTGGGTAAAGGTAAATCAATAAAAGGCAACCACAGTATGAATTTTGATTTCATCTCCAAACCTTGTGCCTTCCTATGCTAGTGGCCTTTTTATGTCTAGAGTGCATGTTCCCTCTATATTTTTACCTTTTATATAGCATGAGGTCTATGAAGTTATAATCTTAAATCTGTAGTTAATAGAAGTGTCTCAAGTAGAGATGTTCAATAAATGCTTATTTCTCCCTTGAGTAGCTTAAAGCTCCCTAGAAAAAGACTATAGTTTTTCCCTTTAAATCTACCCAGAAACTTTACAAGGATCACTAACTTGCTTGCCCTTAGGAATGGAGTGAATTTTGTAAATGAATGGAACAGTTAAGGTGTGAGATGATTCAGTAACGTGCTGGAGAGACTGCTCCCAGCTTGCAAGAGCCAGCTGATAAAACTGTTCTAAGCCAATTCAAACAAAACTATATTAGCTTACTATTAAATAAGTTATATTAAAAACAAAGGCAAAAGTTACTAAAAGGTTATCACTTCCTATTTATTTCACAAAATGTTGCTCTTACTATGCCCTTGAGGTTATTGTATTTGTATGATGGGAAGGCCATACGGTGCTATAAAATATTGAACATCTCTTTTCAACACCTCATTCAGGAATGTCAATTTAGTAGACCAAAGTTGGGAGACTGAAATTGTCTACGGTGGCAGTATATACATTATGCAAAATGACAAACACTATAAATTAGGGCTTGTAAGGGCTGGGGATATAGCTCAGTGGAATAAGCGCTTGCCTAGCAAGCGCAGGGTCCTGAGTTCAATCCCCAGTACCGGAAAAAAAAAAAAAAATTAGGGCTTGTTTAAGATATTGTCCCTGGTTAGGACATAAATTAGCTCTGTTGATTTTCTTTAATTAAAAAAAGTGATGAAAAAATGTTATAACTGAAAATTAAAACTCTGTTATGTATCCAGTCCTTAACATCTGAGCATCCCCCTAAAGTAAGGGAATATTCTGCTAGGCAGACAGGAGATTAGGACATGGCAAACTGGCTTGGCAAGTGGGTATGACTTGTCAATCATAGAGTTCCAGGACACGTGTGCCCTAGAACTGAAACCAGTCAGAATCCTATTTTAAATTTTTCTTACAAGAAATTGAGTAGGTTTATGATAGGACCACTGAGACCTGACATAAATCTGAGGAGAGGGGATATAAATGGCAGTGGGTATTTCCCCAGTGCCCACTGTGTTCCCTCTTTCACAGTAATTTCTCCTTCACAGTGGTCCTGCAGAGTGTACTTTTTCTTCTACTTTTCATTGGCCCTCATTTGCTCTATAGAGCATGTTTCCTTTCTTATGTTTAAGAAATATAAAAACTTGCTACCTTTTGTACTTGTTTCATGCAATTCCTTGTTCAGGACAAGAAAAATCTAGGAAAAAAAAAGATGTGCAGTAGTCCCCAGTACCCTAGAACCTTGTAACAAAACTAACATGTGATTCATATATAAGATGTTATATTTGTGAAGTTCTTTAATGTTAGATATAATGAAATACAGGAGGACAACCTAAATTGGAATTTCAGTTTAGTAGTTCCCCCTTGCCTAGTCAACCAAAACCTAAAAATACTAAATGGAACATTTCAGAAATAAACTGTTAATACATTTGAATTCACATGCTGTTCTGAATAGCCTGCTAAAATCTTGCAATGTCCTGACCAGGAGAAGAATTGTCCCTTTGTTCAGTGCACCCTTCCCTTAATCACTTAGTAGTTATGTTGGTTATTGGATCAACTGTTGGGGTATCACAGCATTTATGTTCATGTAATGCTTACCTTCCTTAAGAATGGCCCCATTCCACAAGAATAATGCTGCCACAGTTTGGGTGGGGCAAAGAGAGACCACAGAGTACTTCTTATAAGTACCACCATCCCATCAGCTCATGTGGAAAGAAGATGCGTAGGTCGAATAAAACTTTGAGAGATAACATTCGTATTTCATTACAGCGTATTATAATTGTTCTATTTGCTATTACTTACTATTAATCTCTTACTGTGTTTAATTTATGAATTAATCTTATTATAAGTACAAATGTATAGGAAAAACTTAGCATATATAGATACTATCTGCAGATGCAGGGATCCACCAGAGGGCTTAGAACGTATCCCCCTCAGATAAGGGGCAATTACTTTAAGTGAAGTCTTCTTAGCATAATTGTATTTCAAGTATTATACATATCACACTTATATAACAACTTTAGCTGTTATTCATACGTAACTCGCTAAATTTGGCAGCCCTGGACATATGCATCATTGTTTTATTTTGCCACCATAAATGAAAATATCAAGGCTTATTGGGGATACACTCTATATTGGGGTAACCAGAGGTTGGCTATGGATATAAAAGTTTGATTAAAAAATGATACTGTGCATATATATTTTCTTTTTTTGCTTCCTTCTTTCCTCCTTTCCATCATCTCAGTGGTTTTATTCCTTTTGAGCAGTTCCTTTCCCTTTCACAATATCTATTGTACCTTTCAGATTTTATTTACTCTCTCATGTTCTTACACTAGGGAGACAATATGATGTTTACACATGCGGGTCTGATTTATTTCACTTATGAGTATAGTAGGATAATTGTACTACTAATTTCTATTCGTTTATTGAAAGGAACCATTAATGTTTAATTGTTTGATCAATCTTGCCTACCTTTATCTGGTAATCTAAGCAACTACTTTGAAGATAACAATATATAATACAACAACCATTGTTATTTTCCTATCATCTTGCTTTGAAATTCTGTATCATTTTTAATATTTTTGTGTTGTTTTGTGTTTGTCTTCATTTTTATAATTTGGTTTTTGTTCTTTCCCTTTAAAATAAAATTTTTAAAACGATTCTGAGACTCAATTATCTGTATAAATTTATAATAAAGATGATTGTATACTTCATTGTTATTGTTTATAACTTTCATGCAACACATTGTCTATATCAGCATAGTTTATAATAAATGTGTGCGTGTATATGTGTGCATTTATTAATTATTAATTTTTGGAAAGCCAGTTGTTAACTAGGTATCAGCATACCACCAGAGACAGAGTAGTGACCCATTCCCTGAGAATACATACAACTTCACTTTTTAAAACACTCTTGCCCAGCAAAACTTCTTCAGCCCATCCTCCTCCACTTGTTCCTCTGCTGGGTCAAACATAGGGCAGGTCAAGGTCAAGGTTCCCTTGAGAAGTAATAACAGAGTTCACGTGCATGAGAAATCAATTTTCTCAGCAGTATCTAAACACAAGCAACTGAAATTAGTTCTCTCCATGTTTCTAGCCCAAATGAAAACATAGCGACAGGTGAAAGAAGAATTTCCCTAACCACTCACCTTTCCTTGTGAGCCTGCACCCAATCATCTAAACTATCCCACATGCACTCCCAATCTACCCACCCACGTGAGGAGGCATCTCTGACTTGTGGGACTCCTAACCCTAGGCAGCATCTGCCTTCTGGCCAGAGGAGTCCTGTGTAAGGCATGCTGACTTACATTTCTGCTGCCGTGCTTTCTGACCAGAGCAGACACATTGCCCATTTCTTCCAGGGTCGCTTTGGGGCCCAGTGGTCCTTGGTTGGAATGAAGAGTCAGCACCATTAAACACAGGAAGAGAGGAAGCACGTCTTTCAGCTGCCCCTCCCCAGAGAGGCCGACTGGCAAATACAGAAAGGAAGGCAAGCTGGATCTCCAATCCGGATAACTGGGCAGAGCCAGAGTCTTCAGATGCCCCCGGTTTCCTCATTCCAGGCTTTAGCACAGCCTCCACTTGGTTCACTGACCCTGTGTTAGTGAGGAACAACAGTGAATCAACGAATTTAGAACAATAAATACCCAATTGCTTCTTTCATGGTCTCTCTCTTTCTCTCCTTTTCCCTCTGTTCAGAATGAGCAAAGATGTAATAGGAAAGAACTATAAGAACAAAATACCAAGTTTAAAGTAGGAAAAAATTAGTAGAAGCCTGGCCCTAAGTGCAGGATATCTAACTTCCTACTTGGGTATAATTGCAGGTACCATACATAGTATCCAACACACCTATGAATATATTTCCATCTCTAAACCTATGTCCTAAACAAGAATTGTCTAAAGCACATTCAGATAGCTGTTTATACATTCTTTCTGGAAAAACAGGGCCAAGGATTCCAGTTAAATAAGTTTGAAATATTTCAGGTTTATGATTTTAATTATTTTTCCTGCTACAAATTTTCTCAGCACATTTAATAGGCAGACTATTTTGGGAATGTGTTCACTGGAGAAAAGTTCACTACACATTGCAAATTTATTTGAGACAAAAAGCCTTTTTTCATGGAATATCTTCTAGAACTAGTGTTCCATAGGAAAGACATTGTAAAACCATGGTTTAGACTCCAACTGTTTTCCATAATTTCTCATTGCTCAATAATTACTTGGTACTTACATTTCCATGACTTCATTTGCCTACTCTTTTTTGTCATCTTTAGCTATCAAAATATCTCCCATTCTTCATGAACTATTGGGTGCTCCTAGACACATTATAACTGCTTTCTCTTTTCTTTGCTCATAGGAAATTTTTCTGGTACCAATGTCATCACCATTATCAGAAGCTTCTAGAAGGCAGTTGGGCTGATGGGGAGGTCCTGGACAAGAAGCTGCATGGCCTGGAGTCAAAGCCCAGTGCCAAGTGACCTGACTTTTCTCTCATGTAAAAAAATAATGTAATATTTTTGTCATGGATCCATTATGATGGTCTCTTGAAAGGGTTTCATGAAAGTGCTTTGTTATTATAAAATGAAACAAAAACATTATCATTAGACTTGTTTTCCCTACATTCCTGTTATTGTGATAATCATCTAGGCCACATTAAAGAGTGATTCTGCCAGAGACTTGATGAGTGAGACCTAGACTCCATGACTTTTCCAAGCATTCCAGATGACTTTTACCATGAAAAGTATTTAGAAAGTACTAAATTATCTGTGAAAAACGAGGAATAAAGAGTGAATTTAGCAGCAAAACTATGGACAAGTGGGAGGGTTTGGCTGGAGAGTTGGGGGAGGACTATTGGGCCAAATATTACAAGTCTCCTTGTTTATTATACTGGATAAACATGTGTATATCTTCACCTTGGGCAGAGCTGGGATGGGTGTTTGACCTCTGTACAGTTATTCTTGAAATATACACTCCTAAAATTACATGGATTAAAAATGTGCTGATCATGATTTACCCAAAGCAGCCTCTGATTACTTCTTTATTTGAATACTGGGTCTTTTAAAAAAGAAACTAAATATTTTATAGATCATGATAGAGATCTTTATTCACAAATAAAGGATTTGCTGAGCCTATAACAAAGGCAAAAATAATATCTCTGCATTTCCTGGTGCCATATTTGAAATTTATCACTCTTAATTCTGAAGGTGCTTATGAATGAAAAACAATGACCCTGTCGCTGCAATAATCTGTGTGTGTGTGTGTGTGTGTGTGTGTGTGTGTGTGTGTGTTCTTTATTCCATCTACATCCAGGAGCTGGGATTACTTAGGGATTTTATTTCTTCAATAGAGGAGCAAGGGAATAAAAATAATATTTTCTTTATTAAAAATAAAATAAACACCCCAAACAAAACCTCACTTTCTAGAAAATACCCTTTCATGTCCAACCACCAAAGGAGCCTCTACTGCAACTGATTCCTTGAAAAGGTCTAAATCAAAGCCAGGAAAATCTTGTAGCCATTAGACTTAATCTCTATGAATCACCAATTTGTTTGTCCTAATTTTCTCTGCATTCCTTCTATATTTTGTAGTTTATTTTGTTCAAAGTTTTTAGCAACAGGCTTTGCCAAGCCCTTGCATCTAGACATCATCCAAAAGGGAGTGTGTGTGTGTCCTGCACTGCAAACTGCTTACCCAAGTGACGAGGAACACATCAGACATCTCACCCATCCCTGTCTTTTCCTGCTTAGTACAGGGACAGGCAGGAAACAACCAGACTTAAACATTTCTGGAAAACAGCCTTGAACAGTCAAGCCAGTTCTAAGCACGAGTGCTCTTCCTTTCCCACTAACTCAGGATAGAGACTGAGGCCTTTAAGAAAAAAAAGAAGCATCATTGTGACCATTTGGCAGTGACCACACTGTGGCTTAGTTAGTGCAATAAATAGTTTACTTGAACTTGGCTTACAGAGTCTCCTTCTTCAACTCCTATACACAAACAATCCACTTCTCATTTGCAAATATTACACATCTGTGTGAAACCACACTCTCTCTTGTTAAACAGATATTTATTTCTCTTTCTCCCCAACAGGGAGAACTGGTTTTGAAGTCAATTAACCAGACCAGTTTCCTTTGTTGAACTGTGTAGACTGGTATTTCTTAGTCTATCCTGGCAGTGGCAGACTAGTGGGTATTTATTTATTTAATGTATCCATTTAACCATCCATTAATTGATATATTCATCCATTTAGGTATTGTTAAGTCTGTGTTCTGTGGGGCACGTGCATTAGGTAGGCAGTGGCAACATGATGGTAATTAAATACAGTGTCCCTGACTTGGTGGGACATATGGCCTAAAGGGAGAAGCAGAAACTAAATGAAGAATTGCATATACTTGAAAACTTTAATTCTAATAAGGTTTGCAAGAAAACATAATGTGAACTATGGAAGTATATAGAAATGGAACTGAGAACCATATACTGCTGATCCCATTTACAATAAATGTCCAGAAGAAAAAGTAGGTTAACTGCTGTCTAGGGCTGAGAGGAGGAGCTAGAGGATACTGGGGACTATGGCAAAGAGAAACAGTAGTTCATTTTAGGGCAATGGAAATAGTCTACAACCGATTTTGGTGATGGATGCACAGCTCTGGGACTGTACTTAAAGTCATTGGCTTTCTCTTTTTCCTCTACTTTCCTTGGTGTTGGCTTTCTTCCCAGGGAGTATGCTCACCTGCAGTATTTATCTCACTAGCTCAGGAACCCACGGAACAGTGAGGGCCTTTCCAGTTCCAGGAAAAGTCCTACACCTGTCTCTGTGTCACTTATTGGCCAGGAGAATATGGTGCTAGAGTGGCTCACCTGTCCAACCCAGGAAGTAAGGTCAGCTCTACCAAAACCTTCTCCCTGAGAATGGTTTTTTCCCCACTAGAAGAACAGATTAATATGAAATGTCCATATTATTATATAAAGAATTTACAAGGCAGGCATACAGGATCAAAACAAAAGGAGTTCCAGTGGCCATCTGCCAAATCTGAGGTGGCAGAAGGCAAATGGCCACCCATGCACTTGAGGCCCAGAGAATCAGAGCCCACCTCCCCCTGCCTAAAAAGGGGGGCACTTCCTTTTTCTTTCCCTTTTTACTCCATCAAGACTGCAAGGCTATTGGTTGGTGCTATCCACATCCCTGGTGGATCTTCCCTCCTACATTTGCAGCCAGTCATCCACAGACACACTCAGAGCTTCACAAATCTGCTGGGTGGTCCTTCTTCGAGTCAACTTGACACGTCACAGTTAATGCTCACAAATTCTGTTAACCAGATGAAAAGTGACTGGGCTCACAAAAGCAGCAGAGCACGCAAAAACAGCAGGCTGTTTAGTTGCCTTGGGCAACCTTGGAGTTAAAGTTTTACCTTGAGGGACCATGGCCCTTCAAGACACAAACTCACTCTAATTCAGCCTTTGTATAAATCCCATAATTTTTGAATATTACAAGTGTCAGACAGCAGTTGCTCCATATTTACAACTCTTACTGGATTCTTTTGCTTAGCTGAATATAAAAACAATAACAAAAACCAGTCAGTAACCACATGGTAAGATTTTTAAAAAGTTAAAAAGTTAATATGTTATAAATTGGCTTATACAAGCATATTTAGTTCATATTACTAATTCTAAGATGGATTGTGGGTTTGGAAGTTTTTAATATTTTTTGGAAAGGGAAGGAAGGAGGTAGGGATATTCGGTTGATTTGGTTTGCTTCCTGTGTGCATACACCAGCTCCCGAGAACTCTAGAGTTCCAAGTGGTATATAATAAAAAGTAGTCAAGTAAGTCAGATCTTGGTATATTTCCACTAACAAACGTAGAGGAATTATAGGAAACACATTTATCTGCTAATTACTGTCATATGAAATTTGCTTTGCTAGCAGGAAAATGTAATCACACAATGATGGCAAATTCATGGCAGCCTTGCCTCACTCTCTCTCCTTTGTAGACATCATGGAGTGATCGCAATGTGCACTCCCATTGTTATCAGATGTGACCTCAGGAGCCTCCACACAATGGTCTTGGAACCTACTACCAATGAAATGGATCTGGAGGCCAGGATGGGTTGTATGAGCTTGGCAGAATTACTTAATCTGATGAAATGTCAGTTAACTTGTTTGTACTTGTAAAATGTACTTGTGCTTAATGAAAGATAATTATGATTAGAATTTTTAATATTGTCATTATTTCCTTCAGGTTATATTCAAATAGAATTAACCTCTGTATTTTCTCTCCATAGGTTATTAGTGAAGAGATAGTAGAGGGATTCCATTTTTGCTTTATTTTGGACCCTTTCAGTGCCTGAGAAAAAGAGTTCCTACTTACTTGGAAATATATGTTTTCAAAGCTGGTCAGGAGGAGAATACTCAGATGGAAAACTGCACCATTCTATAAGAAAATGTCCATTATGTCCCTCCATGTCCTTTAACAATGACTCATGTGATAAACGCCTGAGTTTGGTTCCAGGAAAAAGTTTGTCCATACAGAAAACTTTCTGTTTTCCATTGTCAGAAAACCAAAACTAAGTAACCCAACATGTTTCTACTTTGCCGTCACTGGCAGAAAGTTTGTGCCAAAAATGTATTACCCCAGTGTTATAATTAGACCACATCAGGTGCCTAAAATCCATTGACTCTTCTTGTGGCCTTCAGAAATTCTTAGTTGCCTTTTATCCTTGGAGAGTTTACTTTATATTGATTGAATTTGTATGTTTCTTCAATCTCCTGTGAAGAGTTGTGTCATCTACCCTTTAAGATCTTCTTAAACCCTAAAATTCTACGAAATTTTCACTAAAAATTATTTTAGGTGAAAAAATTCATTTTAACAGGACAGTCTAGCCTCTGATATTTCAGTAAATGGGTAAGTAATGAGGGGATTTAAACACATTAACAATATGCCAGGAGTAGGGGCACACACTTGCGATCCAGCATTCTCTTAGGCTCAGGCAGGAAGATGGCGAGTTCAAGCCCAGCTGGGGTAACTTGGCTACTTAGTGAGATCCCATCTCAAAAGAAAAATAAATGGCTCAGGATATAGTTCACTGTATGCCAAACACTAGAGGTTATCACTCCAGTGTTGTTGTGCTTACCTGCCCTTGTACAAATATGACTGTTAGGGATTATGACAATGTGGGCAGTGCTATGCCGTCACCCTGAAAAGCAGCAGGGCTGCAGAATCCCCCCTAAGTATTCCAGGGTGTCACTAGCAGGATGTCATTACTATTCCATATCCTTAAAGTGCTGATGACGTGAATATAGACCACCGACTCTGTGAGCAGAGCATATCCCCAGCCAGTCCACTCCACAGCGCCCGCAGTAGGGGTTGACCAATTTGGGAGGGCAATCTCCAAACTGAAACTCACTTGAGGGGACCACCTCTTACTGTGATTCCCTTCCACTTCATTGGGTTTCTTGAATATGAGGAGAACCTTCTCACCTGTTCTGTTGCAGTAAAAGTAGGTATGAGTGGACTTACCTAGGGAAAGAATGCTAAGGGGGAAAATAATTGTTTCTAGATTCATGTCTGGGGCAAAGACTATGGGAGAAGAGGGGCTAAAGAGAAAACAAAACACAAGAGAAAGTGCTGAAAACCTCATGATAAAAAATGACTACATACATTATCAAAGCTTCCCAGCCCAGTAAGCAGATGTTATCGCTCCCCTGTTACAGACGAAGACTCCAGGCTTAGACAGATTATTGTGTTTTGCTCAAGAGTACAAAGCTAGTCACTGTGGAGTTGAGAACCAAAGCCAAGTGTGCTGGGCCCTTTCCAGGTCACACCTGTCTGAAATAGATGATAGAACACGCCTTTCCTGTTTCTCTCGTCTTGTCAATATCTATTTCCCAAACCTACAGTAGACCATGTTTCTATTATAACGCTTCCAAAATCAACTTCTTCCTCTGACAGTTGCCAAGGACAGCAACTGAATGGCTTAAAAATCAGTCCCACCCTCTTGGTCATAGCAACAGGAGGGGAGGACTTACAGGGAAGTTCTGAGCCTCTGATAGTCTTTGGAGCTTTTGTTCTTTATTAATATTCAAATAGATGTAAAGACGCTTCACAAAAGTTATAAAACATTCACACACATACATGTAAAAGGGATGAGCTTTATAGGAGGAGAAAATGAATCTGTAGGGATTCTGTTTGCTTATTGTAGCTATAAGCCAATATCAATACCTAAAGCAAGACTGAGAAACTCTACAATGACACTTTGTCTTTACTGAAAGAAGTCTCTTTCCAATTGCGATATCTTCATGCTTGACTACACTGGAGATGGGATGGGCTAAAGAGGCTAGAAATATTCTGAGAGCAAAATGATAGGAATTAGCAGCGGCTGTTATTTTGCATATTGTTATCTTCAACGAAGTTGCTCAGATTGCCAGATGCAAGAATGATCAAACCACTCAAGAGAATAAAAAATAAAAACAAAAAAAAATCACATTAGAAATGACACAGAGTTTCATTGAACAAGATGGTAGGAATTCATCAATGGTTGTTATTGTTTTTGTCTATGTCATTGGTATTTTACTGTTGTTCTTTTTCATAATTCTTTTTAAAATAAAGAAAAAAGAAATATTCTGAGAGTTATAAGATAAAATACTTTGAGGGGGAAAAGTACATCATGGCAGGTTCTGACCTTCCCCAAATCACAGCCCCTTTGACTCTATATCAAATAGCCAATAATATCTTTAATCTCTTGGGATAAACTGGAGGAGATCTTCTCAGACTGGATACCCAACGTGTGCTTTCCCGGCTTGTTATTATAAGGTATGCATGCAGATATCTCACACAGGAAACTTTACTTCCCAGAATCAAAAGATTTTTAGACGGAAAAAAACACCCTAAAGACCCAGCCAGAATTTTCAACATTTATTTAAAGTTATGAAACCCTTTACATATATAAATGAGTATAACAAGTTGGAAAAAAATGTTATCCTAACATTTGACATCTTAATTCCTTTTAGGGAGGAAGCTATCCTTATCTGGAAAATACGTTGGTAAACATGCTGGGGACGTGACATCAGGGGGAGCAAAGACCAAAACCATTCTAGGTGAGAATGGGGGGTTGTTTTGTGTCCCGAGTGTCCTGAGTGGGCATAAGAGAAATGAGTGAGCAGGAAAAAATGTAGAAGAGAATGATGAGAACCAGAAATTTGTAATAACAGCAACAACAACATTAATAATGTCCATAGATGTGTGTGTGTGTGTGTGTGTGTGTGTGTGTGTGTGTGTGTGTATTTTATTGGTCAGCTTTCTATCTATATATATAACCTTACTCTATATCTGATACTGTTCTAATCTTT
Source organism: Dinomys branickii (assembly GCA_004027595.1). NCBI lineage: Eukaryota > Metazoa > Chordata > Mammalia > Rodentia > Dinomyidae > Dinomys > Dinomys branickii. Next base: position 12,739 of record PVLD010010670.1, on the reverse strand, counting down.
TTACTTACATTAACTCATTCCATTCTGACACCAATCCTATGGCTAGATACTATGTTAGAGCCCAACTTAAATATAAGAAACAGAGGCACAGAAAGGCCAAATAATTTGCTAGATCTCCAAAGTGGCAAATGTGGAGCAGACAAGGCCTAAGCAAAAATTACATCTTAAACACAATACTGTCTGGTGTTGAAATTAATTGCTAAAAAAATATGAAATAATTTTTGCTTCTTCCCCCACCCCTACCAAAAATGCTTTCTGTTAGGTCTACACATATTTTTGGTAATTGAGTTAGTTTCTTGTGGAATTTGAAGAATGGACTGAGTCCATGTTTGGGCACAGTGCAGCTTTAGGGGGCGATACAGCAACTTCAGAACCAGAGGGAGTTGTGGAAATTTGTGCTCTGATTCCAGTAACTCACAGTTCTTGGACACAGTTTTCAACTCTGGCACTGGTGGACTTTAGGCAATTTAAACAAGATCACAGGGGACAAGAAAGACCTAAATGACATCTGGGAGAACTGACTGAAAGGGCAGTTTCCCATCACAATGGGCTCCCTCTGCCCAAACAAGCAGCCTAGACATCACTAGCAACCAGCAGACTACTTATCTTCTAGGGCTACTATCTTATCAGTAAATAAGCTGAAAGGAAGGACTTTATTTCTACACTAAGAGGATAAAAAATGGCTTTTGTTTAATCTTTCTCTGGTCAGTTTTTGAAAAGAAAAACTTGTACTAAGTCATCAATATTTAAAAATAAGAGATTTTGCCGTTTATATGTCAGGATTGCTTGCTTGTCTTGAACACCCAGAAACCCGTGCTGTTTTAGTGAAGCAGCAGTGCACCAGAGATGGGTCTTAGCACCTCTTTTGCAAGGGACATGAACTTTTCAGAGTGACACAGGCTGACTCTGCCTGCTATGCTTTTTAACTGCTTTACCCAGTGGGAAATTTTTACTACTTTATCCAGTGGGGAATTTGAACCTCCTGATAGACCATGAAGATGTTAGATTCAGTTTTGACTCAGATCTTAACCTGAGTCTCTGGTTCCCCACACAGAACTATATCACAGAAGTCAAATCCCAGAACCAAAGTTTTTCTTACTAAAGTATTTCAGTGCTTATTACAGAGCTCAGCACATTAGCGTAGCAGTTCCTCCCAAATTCCCGCCTAATCTTATGGCCTGGTGCCCCCTCAGTACATGGTTCTTCCCTCACAGACAAATGGGTGGATGAAAGTTCATAGTGCCCAGTGAGAAGAGGAGAAAGCAGGGCCCATTTTCCCTCCTCATAACTACTGCCATCACCAAAGCGAGTCACACGCAAAGCAAATATCCCTGCTAGGTTTGCCCCTTTGGAGAGAATCTGTCCAATGCCAGTGTTTTACTAATGGCCTGAAGCTCCCCTCTGAAGGAAGAAGGGCACCTTCTGTCCTCAGTTATCAACCAGTTCCCAAGGTCTTGCTTCTCAGACTCTGTGTCTGAAGAGGACAAGAAATTCAAGCTAAAAGCATGGGTGTGGGCATCACTGAGGGTCTTCAAAAGATGGGTGGAACCCAAGGAGAAATCCCACAGGGTCTTGCAGTTGAGTCATCACGATAAACCCCAGACCCCAAGGCTCAGCCCCACGCAGCTTTGCTGTTGGCTGGGTTGGATCATAAGCCCTAATTATTATTCTTTTATACTTGCAGTCTCAGAGCCTCGCTATTAAAGTGCTTTCAAATGTTTGGGAAGTCAGTTGTGTTTAAGTTTATCCTCTTACTGTTTGGATGACAGGAACTATTTGTAAACGGAGCACCCTGCCAGTTACCAGCATTTATTTGCAGTTATATCACAAATGTTTTTGAAACTTGTGTTTATCTATAATTTGACACATCAAGAGGACTTTTGCTCTTGGCCTGAGCTCCTGCCAAAGCAAATGGTTATGTGTTAAAGTTCCTTTCATCAGACCTTCACAGACCTAATGGCCGACTCTCACATCCCCCTCACTTCAGGGTTACCCAAACTGATGTTAGGAGACCAATTGAACACATATGTGACAAGTTGGAGAGCCCAAGCAAGAAAAGAGGGGGTAGGGAGTGGAGGGCAGGCTCCACTTGGAGTCATGTTTTAAATAAAGGGCTGTTTTCAGAGAAGCTGGCTCTGACATCCACAAAGGCAATTTGGCAAAAGACCTCACTGCTCTCTTATCCAACTCTGTGCTGATTACCGGGATTGCTCTTTGCTCTGCTGCTAAACTCAGAGGAAGATGTGTCGGCACTCAGAGGCATCTGTTTCACTCTGCTTGCTTACCCACCATTTCAGTTAAGTCCTGGGAAATCCTGTCTTGGCCAATGTGTGGAGAAAAACTCTCAGTTGGAAAGACAAATGATTTCTGTGATGGGTTTTGAAAATCACAGTGCTTCATAGCTGCGGAGAGATCCTCAGAGGTGATCTACTCCAACCCCCAGCTTATCTAATTCGCATATTCATTCAGCAAATATTTTCTGAACTCATTCCACATGCCAGGCACCATTCAACATAATGGGGAGATACTGGGAACCAACCCGAGTAGACCTCTCTTTCATGGAGCAAGTAAACAAATAGTATGATTTCAAGAAATGTTAGCTTCTGTAAAGAAGGTTAATGGGGATAATGGGCTAACAAGTGAGTGCTGCACAATTTCTTTAGATAGAGAGACCCCCAGAGGATGCAGCATTTGACCTGAGATTAAATGATAAGAAACTAGCTAAGCAAAGATGCTTAGAGATGCGGACAGAGAAAACAGCAGGTGGAACTGAGGCAGAACAAACCCAGGAGGCTGCAAAACAGAAGACTGGCCGTGAAATGAGGCAAAACAGTCAAGACAGCGAGGAGCGAGGAGCAGACCAAGTAGGGACCAGAGCAGCGGGGTGAGGGATCATTAATCCGAACGCGAACAAGAGCAGTACCAAGACTTCTTAACCGTGGTCATTCAGTGCAGGCAAGCAGAGGCCTCTCCACCCTACGCAAGGAAGTTCACTGGCATAGGTGGTCTATACAGCAGAAGTCACCATCTTTCCCTCCTTCTTTCCCACTGAAAAGAGGAGGCACGGGACATAAGAAAATATGTGTTGGCACAATAGAGAGAAATTAATCCAGGAATATGTTGCTTTCAGAATGAAAATCATTCTTGATTAAAGCGATCTCTCAGCCCAAGTTGTTTCATGTGCTTATTTCTCCATGTGCTTTTCGATATTTTCCATCTCCTCTAACCCAGGTTCACAGGGGAAGAAAATCTCTCCATTCAGCAGTCCCCAGACCCTACTATTTGTGGAGCACTTGCAGTTTTGCCACTTCCTTACAAAACTCTGATGATTTTACTGAATATTTTTATTTACACTAGCATATTATTTTAAAATTGTTTCTACCTGCCCCAGTTGATAACATCCATAAAATTGCTCAACATGCTGGCTAGATTATTTTTATTACACAAAAATAAATATAATATTAAAGTTTAAAGATGTCAACCTAAAATAACAGCCATATTTTCAGGGGGAAATGCCACTTTCCTTATTCAATAGAAGGTATTCTCCCTCAGAAGTTTTAGGGATGTAAATTCTGTTTTTCTGTTATTTTTGCTCCTAACATAACATTCATGCCAACTTGTAATTGCTGTCCTCATTTCAAGCAATACAGAACATAGTACACTGTCTGTTCTCTCTTTCTGTCTCTGTCTCTCTCTGTCTCTCTCTCTCTCTCTCTCTCTCTCTCTGTCTCTCTCTCTCTCTCTGTCTCTTCCCTCTCATTGACACAGTGACATTGTGACATTTCAACACATGTGTAATGATCAGGTCAGGTAAGTACTGTATCTTTGACCTCAAACATTTAGCATTTTTCTGTGTTGTGCATATTCAACATCTCTACTAGCTATTTCAAAATATGAAGTGAATTGTCAACCATACTTACTCTACTGTGCTATAGAAGTTATTGCTCCTGTCTAACAGCATCCTGCACCTGTTACCCATCCTCTCTACCCCTCCCTTCCCATGCTTTTCCCCAGACTCTAGTAAACCACAATCCTATAGAATTTCTTATTTCTGAAAGGTTTATGACCCCTCTACCCCTAATACAACCATCGACTTTTCTCAACTTCACTGGAAGGGGAAAGGAGCAGACAGTTTCCACCAGAGAGCCATCATTAAATGACAGAGATACCTGTGAGACACTGGACAGGAAGAGCAAGACCCACTAAGAGCCAGCATCTGTCAAAACCAAGCACATTTTTAGAATCCTTAGTGTAAAAATTCAAATATATACAAAAGTAAAGAGAATAGGGTAATAATTGAAGTAACTATCAACTATATTCAGGAATTAATATCTCATGGCTGATGACTAATCTTATGGCACCTATGGTCACCAGCATTTTCATATCACTTTAATATCATGAAATAACCAGTGTTGATATAATTTTCTATAGTTGTTTTATTCAACTCAACATATGAACAAAAGCTCACATAATCTGTTGGATTAGTATGTGTCATAATTCATCTTTAATCTGTAGTTGTCCCTCACCTTTTTTCATGCAATTTAATTTATGAAAGAACCAGGCCACTGTCATAAACAGCTTCTGCTCTTATAAATAGTTTCTAATTATCTCTTTTCAGAGTGTATGTGATACATTATTATGTTCCTGAGATGTTCTAAAAACTGGCATTTAGCCCTAGAGCTGTTCTCTCCAACATAGGGCCACTGGCCACATGATTATGGAATACCTGAGATGTGGCTATGGTGAATGGAAGTGTGCTACAAGTGTAAAAAACACTAGATACCAAAGACTTCATAACACCTCCTTCATAAAACCCCTCTATAATACTTACAGTGATTATATGCTGAAATGACAACATTTTGCTTACACCAGGTGAAATATTTATAGTAACTATTTTTCATAACTATGATGAAATAGCTGAGAAAGACTGTAAAGAAAAAAGAAGAGATGTTTTAGTACAGAGTCTGGAGTTGAAGGGCATAGTGCTCTCAGCTGAGCTCTATGAGGGTCCTCTTGGCTGGACCACACTATCACAGGTTATCAGATGGGGGAATGTGTGCAAGAGGGAGTGACCATGATACACAGCAGGAAGCAAGAGAGAGGGGAGGAGCCAGGCTCACTCTCTGTGACCACCTATTCACAGCACCAACCAGGACCACAGGAGACATGCCTCCAGCCCTGCCAAGGGCAATGCCCCCAGCACCCCCAAATACTTCCCCCAGGCCCTCCTTCTTTGAGGTTTTACAACTTGTCATGTTGCCACATGAAGGGGGACCAAGCTTTCCATACATGTCGCCTTGAGGGCCAAGCCATAGCAATATAAAAATGGATTTCTATCTCTATCTTTTTTGAATGCTGTAGCTATGAGAAAACTCTAATATGACATCTGAGGCTTACATATTTCTATTGGTCAGCCTTTATCAGGTCCAGATTTGGTGTTTTAGTTAAAAATATTGTATGAGCAGGGTAGAGGTGCCTGAGCGGCCCATCTCTGTGGAGCTCTCTGTTAGTGGTGAGGCCTGTGGCAGGGAAGGAGCCCGTTTCTCCGTGGAACTCTCCATTGGAGGGTGAGGCCTGCTGCATGGGAGCAGCCCTGGGCTCTGTGGTCCTCTAGGTTGGGAGGTGAGGTCTCCTCTCCCCTGACCAGCTACCTGAGGATCCCCGAGCAGCGGCCCCTGTCTGGCCACCATTGAATCCATGGCTGAGGCCCATACACTTTCCATCCACAGCCTGGAGACCCTGGTGCCAAAGGCTAGCATTCCCCCACCATCGCAGCTGTGAGCTGAGCTGTGCACCCCAGCAACTGCTTAGGGATCTTGGGCCCAGTGGTCCACAGCCTGCTACCATCTTGGGATAAGTTTGATATCTAGGTAAACTAGGGTCCCTAGAGTCCTTCGTTGAGCTGCCTAGGTAGCTTGTAGCTCAGCACTTTTCATCTGACATCCAAAATGATAAGATGTAGGAGCAAAATGCAGTCGCAGAACTCAACTCCACCCAGAACAAGCCCAGGAGACACTGACATAGAAGAACTTGGAAGCCATATACCTGAAATCTCTGAAATGATAGCATGCGAAGTAAAGAAACAACTCCATCAGGCCATAGAAGAGATCAGATCAGAAATAATCTCTCAGGCAAAAAATGAAATGACAATAATAATGAAAGACATGCTCCACACATCTAGAGAAGAAACAGATAAAAAATAGTTGAACATAGGAAACAGATGGAAATGTTACATGAGCAATTTAGGAATGAATAAGAATGCATGAAACAGACTCAAAGAGATTTCCAGGAAATCAAAACTTCCACTGAAAGTTTGTAAAACCACTTGAATGAAGCCGAAGATAGACTTTCAGATCTTGAAGACAGCATGACAGCTAGTGATCATGAAAGGAAGGATCTCTTAAAATCATCAAGAATCCAGGAAAAATCAATCCAACAACTGCAAGATGAGGCAAAGAGAAATGTCTGAGTAATAGGAGTCAATGAAACAGCAGGAGGCAACAAAAATGACATAAAAAGAGTATTTGCAGAAAATTTCCCAAGCATGGAAAAAGATTCTGATGTGCAGGTAAATGGCGCATATAGAACTCTAACTAGCCATAACCAAAATAAAATCACACCCAGACATATAATAATCAAGATCTCAGATACTGCGCAAAAGAACAGAATATTAAAAGATACTAGAGAAAAGAAACAGATCATCTATAAAGGAAAGCCCATCAGAATCACAGCAGACTTCCCATCACAAATTAGACAATTGAGAAGAGCTAGGAGTGAGGTATTACAAGTTCTGAGACAAAACAGCTTCCAACCCAGACTGATGTATCCTGAAAAACTATCCTTCAAATTCACTGGAGAAATAAAATATTTCCATGACAAAGAACAACTGAAGAACTTCGTAAGTGCCAAACCAACCTTACAAAAAGTACTAAAAGATATTCCAGAGAGATAAGAGACCACAATCTCAAGAACAACAATAGAAATGAACCCTTACGCGGAGCAAGCAATTAAACAGATGGCAAAAGTAGGAAACCAACAGCAAGTAAATAGCATGACAATGATAAGCCTACATATATCGGTTATAACCATTAATGTAAATAGCCTCAATTCACCAGTCAAAAGAAACAGACTGGCAGAGTGTATTAAGAAACAAAATCCAACAATATGCTGTATACAGGGAACACACGTAAAAGGAAATCCATAGACTAAAAATCAAAGGATAGAAAACAATTCTCCATGGAACAGGTTCCCAGAAAAAATTAAGGGTAGTTATTATGTTTGCAGACACCATAAACTTCAAACCAAAAACAATCAAAAGAGTTCACTACATACTAGTTAGGGGAAAACTCCAAGAGGAAGAGATAACAATCCTAAACATGTATGCACCAAATACTGGAGCACTAAACTATATAAGTCAAATCTTAACAGACATGAAAAATGAATTAATCAATAACACTATTGTAAAGAAGGAACTAAATACCTCTTTGATGCAAAGAGACAGGTCAACAAAAAATCAGCAAAGAAATGACAGACCTGAACCAAACCTGCAAATAGACTTAGTAGATGTATACAGAGTGTTATACCCCACAAAATCAGAATACACATTTTTCTCAGCTGCACACAGGACCTTTTCAAAAATAGACCATATTCTAGCCCATTGAGCATATCTACCTAAATGCAAAAGAACTGAAATTATCCCATGTATATTATCTGACCACAGTGCAATGAAATTGGAAATTAATGACAAAAGGAACTCCAAAAACTCCATAAACACTTGGAAATTAGACAACAACCAATGGGTCACAGAAGAAATTAAAGAAGAAATTCAAAAACACCTACAAACAAATGAAAATGCAAATACATCTTACTGGAATCTGTGGGATGCAATGAAAGCAGTTCTCAGAGGGAAATTAATAGTGGTGAACTCACACATAAGGAAAACACAAAGAGAACAAATAAATAGCCTAATACTTTGCCTCAGATTTTTAGAAAAAGAAGAATAAGTCAAGCCCAAAGCCCAAAGAAGGGAGGAGATTATAAAGATCAGGGCAGAAATTCATGCAGTTGAGACAAAGAAAACACTACAAAAAAATAAATGAATCAAAGAGTTGGTTCTTTGAAAGAATAAATAAAATTGATAAACCCCTAGCCAACCTTATCAAAAAAAGAAGGGAAAAAACTAAAATTCATGCAATAAGGAATGAAAAAGATGAACTCATTACAGATCCTACAGAAATTCAAAAGATCATTAACACCTACTTTGAAAATATTTACTCCCATAGGATAGAAAACTCAGAAGAAATGGACAGATTCCTAGATATGTATGAATTACAAAAGTTGAATCAGGAAGATATAAAAATCCTGAACAACCCAATATCAGTTAGTAGTATTGAAAATGTCATTAAAAATTTACTGACAAAGAAAATTTCAGGCCCTGATGGATTCACAGCAGAATTCTGTAAAATATTCGGAGAAGATTTAATACCAACACTTCTCAAACTTTTCAATGAAATTGAAAAGGAAGCAATTCTCCTTAACTCATTTCTGGAGGCAAGTATTATACTAATATCAAAACCTGGGAAAAATCCAACCAACAAAGAGAACTATAGACCAATCTCCCAAATGAACATAGATGCAGAGATACTCAATAAAATACTAGCAAATAGAATGCAGCAAATCATAAAGAAAATTATGCACCATGACCAGTTTGGAGTCTTTCCAGGAATGCAGGGATGTTTCAATATATACAAATCAATTAATGTAATACACCATATCAATAAAGCCAAAGAAAATAACCACATGATCATCTCAATAGATGCAGACAAAGCTTTTGACAAATTCCAACATGCATTCATGAAAAAAATCCCTAGAGAAAACTAGAATAGATGACCTTTACCTCAATCTGATCAAAGCCATCTATGACAAACCAACAGCCAAAATCATACTAAATGGACAAAAGCTAAAAGCTTTCACTTTAAAGTCAGGAACAAGACAAGGATGTCCACTGTCACCACTCCTATTCAACATAGTTCTGGAAGCATTAACAAGAGCAATTAGACAAGAGAGAGAAATAAAACGAATAAGGATAGGAAAGAAAGAAGTGAAATTATCACTATTTGCAGATGACATGATAGTTTACACAGAAGACCCCAAAAACTCCACTAGAAGACTCCTTGAATTAATCAACAAATTCAGTAGTCTAGCTGGATACAAAGTCAACACCCAAAAATCAATAGAATTCCTATACACAAACGACAAACAGATAAAGAAATTAAGGAAACCGTACCTTTTACAATAGCATCCAAAAAACTGAAATATTTAGGAATCAGTCTAACAAAAGAAGTAAAAGATCTCTTCAGTGAAAACTACAGTACTCTGTTTTTTTTTGTTTTTTTTTTGCGGTACTGGGGATCGAACTCAGGACCCTGCTCTTGCTAGGCAAGCGCTTATTCCACTGAGCTATATCCCCAGCCCCTCAGTACTCTGAAAAAAGAGATTGAGGAGGACTTCAGTAAATGGAAAAATATTCCTTGCTCATGGATAGGAAGAACCAACATTGTGAAAACGGCCATCCTACCAAAATTGTTGTATAGATTCAATGCAATTCCCATCAAAATAATATTAGCATATCTCATAGATATAGAGAAAACATTCCTTAAATTCGTATGGAACTAGAAGAGACCCAGAATAGCAAAAGCAATCCTGGGCAACAAAGAAAGTCAGGTGCAATCACAATCCCTGACCTGAAATCATACTACAAAGCTACTGTAATAAAATCAACCTGGTACTGGCTAAAAAACAGACCTGAGGATCAATGGAACAGACTGGAAGATGCAGCCACACCCACAAACACACTCAGCCACCTAATCTTTGACAAAGGAGCCAAATAATCTCACTGGAAGAAAGATAGCCTCTTTAATAAATGGTGCTAGAAAAATTGGCTTGCCACTTGCTGAAAACTAAAAATAGATCCAAGTCTATCACCATGCACAAAACTCAAGCCAAAATGGATCACAGACCTCAATATTAAAACAAAACACTGAATCTATTGGAAAAGAAAGTAGGTAAAAATCTTGAAGACATAGGATTTTTTGGCAGAGAGTTTATGAACAAAAACCAATCCTCAAGGGAAATACTTCAAAGAATCAACAACTGGGACCTTATCTTACTGAAAAGTTTTTGCACATCTAAAGAAATCACCAGCAGAGTAAAAAGAAAACCCACAAATTGGAAAAAAATCTTAGCTGACTGCCCCTCAGACAAAGGTTTTCTATCTAGAACATATAAAGAATTAAAAAACATCAACCTCCCCAAACTCAAACACCCAATCCTAAAGTGGGCATCAGAGATGAATACACACTTCTCAGATAAAGAAATAGAAATGGCAAATAAATACGTGAGAAAATGCTCAACATCGTTACTCATTCAAGAAATGCAAACTAAAACAACGTTGAAATTTCATATCACACCATAAAGAATGGCTATCATTAAGCAATCAACCAATAACAAATGCTGGCGAGGCTGTGGAGAAATAGGAACTCTTCTCCACTGCTGGTGGGAATGCAAACTGGTGAAACCATTATAGAAATCGGTTTGGAGATTCCTCAGCAAACTAGGTCTAGAGGTCCCATTCAACCCAGCTATTCCCCTTCTCGATACTTTCCCGGAAGATCTGAAAATATATCACAGCAATATATGTGTACCCATGATTATAGCAGCACAATTTGTAAAACCTAAATTGTGGAAGCAACCCAAATGTCCATCCACTGAGGACTGGATAAAAAAATTGTGGCATTTTTATGTAATGGAATATTACTCAGTTATAAAGAAAGACAAACCTGAGGCTTTTATAGGTAAATGGTCACAACTAGAGACCATACTCATAAATGAAATAAATCAGATGTGCATATTTAAGCAAGGTATTGTATCACTAGTGTAAGAACCTGAAAGTGTAAGTATAAATTAAGAGGTATGATAAACATTGTGAAATGAAAGGAAACTGCTCAAAAGTAAAGAGCAACTGGGATGAGGAGAAAGAGAAAAGGAAGCAAGGGATAATTATGTATGTATGTATGTATATGCAGGATAGCTAACATAGTTGTACTACTGACTTCTGCTGCTTTATTGTAAGGATCAGTTAATGATTAGTTGTTTGATCAATCTTGCAAGTCTATATTTGTTTTCCTGAGTATACACTTTGAAGTTATCATTATGTAATCCAACAACCATTATTAATTCCCTGTCACTCTGTAATTCAGTTTTGATTGTATTACTCTTGTGCTACTTTATAGGTGGCTGTCTGTTAATACATTTTTGTTCTTTTATTTTTAAAATAAAAAAGGAGCAAAAATATTGTATGAATACTACCTATCATACTATACCACAGAATACAGAATGACTGGTTGTCCCTCGGTTTTTGTGACTCTAAAATTAAACATGGGTTGTGATGTCGTGAACCTTATTCATCCACCCTAGAACTACCTAGAAGCCTGTGATAGGATAGTTTTAGCAGCAGTTAATAATTATTACCTTACCCAAATTTCTCAGTCTCAGCGCTGTTGACAGTGGAGACGGAATAACTTTTGTTGGGGGTGGTGTTCAGCAATATCTTTAGACTCTGCCTACTAGATGCCAGTAGCACTTGCCCTTGCCAAATATACCCTGAAGGGCAACATCACCTCCATCCTCTTCCACAAATTGAGTCACTGGTCTGGAGCCATTATCTCAGCAGGGTCTGACACAAATTTAGTCTCTTTACGGATGTCTTCCCTAAACCCATCTTCCTGCAACCAAAAGTTTTAACTGTCTTGAACTTTGTATTCCCACGGTACTTTCTTGCTATCAGCATGTACTTCATTATTTCATGGTTTTGGGGGTCTATTTTCTTTTCTAGAATGTGAGTTGCTCAAGAGCAGTTTCCACATCTTTTTATTCTACAGCTTAACAATAAGCCTAAACAGGGATCAATGGAAAAAAATCAGAGCCTCCCAAAATTTAAGAAGCAGTCAAATCGCTGGCAAGTGAAATGAATAGGTATTTCACATGGTCAGTAAATTCATGAGAAAATGTTCAGCATCCGTGGCCATTACAGAAATGCAATTAAAACAACACTGAGATTCCATCTTACTCTGGAAAGCATGGCTGTTATCAAGAAATCAAATAAAAACTAATGCTGGTGAGGTTTTGGGAAAAAAGAACTCTTCTATATTGTGGGAATGCAAATTAATACAACCACTATGGAAATTAGTATTGAGCTTCCTCAAAACACTAAAATTAGAAATTCCATTTCAGTTATGTTGTTAGTGCACAGAATATTTCTTTTTTTTTGTTTTGAGACAGGATCTTGCTATGCAGTTCAGGCTGGCCTTGAGTTCACTTTGTAGCCCAGGCTGGTCTCAAACTTGAAATGATCCTCCTACCAAAGCCTCCTGAGTTCTGGGATTGCAGGCATGCATCACCACACCTGTGATTAGAAATTCCATTTGACCCAACTCTTCCCCATCTAGATATCTTCCCAAAAGAGTTAAACATAGCACATTACAGTAATACATATACCCATGTTGACAGTAGCACAATTCATAATAAGTACATCATGGAAATGGCCTATTATCATCAACAGATGAATGGCTAAAGTAAATATGGGGCTGGGGATATAGCTCAGTGGAATAAGCGCCTACCTAGCAAGCGCAGGGTCCTGAGTTCGATCCCCAGTACCGCCAAAAAAAAAAAAAAAAAAAAA
>PVLD010010669.1:0-69690 GCA_004027595.1 Dinomys branickii | reverse complement strand
TTTCCCATTTTTGGGTATCAGATTCAAGATGTGGAGCTATAAATTCCAAAGGCAGTTCAGCAGGTGAAGGTCAGCTGCAAAGGCTGCTCGAATGATTCCTTCTCTTTGGGAGAATGTCCCTTAAGCTTTCTGCTGTGAGTTCCACTTAAAAGGCTGTACAGATATTGGTTAGATACTCCCTACCTAGTGACCTGGGTGATGTGTAAGACTGCTCCCCCACCCTCCCAGGGTTCCCTGCAGGTATAGGGATGCATCTCCTCCCCCACTCGGTGATCTGGTCGCGAGCGCCGATATCTCACCAGTTATTGGAGTCCCTGCAGGCATGAAGGTTCCAAGGTGCCAGTCTATCCTTTGGGGCTTTCTGCGCGGCTCGCCCAACACGTGCGAAACGTAGGACCGCCGGGCGCTGCCGCCGCCATAGAGCCGATCTCTATCGGGAGTCGCCGGAGAGCTGCGCCGGGTCGGGTGGCGGGAGGGATCGAGCCGTCCGTATTCTCGGGGCGCCAGGACCCAGCAAATCCCTCTCTCCGCTTCCGGCGGCGTTTGGGGCCCCCCGCGCGGCTCGCCCGACACGCGCGAAACGTGGGATTGCCGGGCGTCTCCGCCGCTAACAAGCCGATCTCTGTCGGGAGTCGCCGGGGGGCTGCGCAGGCTCGGGAGGTGGGAGGGATCGAGGCGTCCGTGCTCTCAGGGCGCTAGGACCCAGCAAATCCCTGTCTCTGCTTCCGGCGGCGTTTGTGGCCCTCCGAGCGGCTCGCCCGACACGCGCGAAACGTGGGATTGCCGGGCGTCTCCGCCGCTAGCAAGCGGATCTCTGTCGGGAGTCGCCGGGGGGCTGCACCGGCTCGGGAGGCGGGAGGGCCCGAGGCGGCCGCGCTCCCACTGCGCTTGGACCGAGCCCAGCTTCTTCCCCGCGGGGATCGTCCCTGGCTCCCAGCGTCTGGGGCTTTCCCACGTCTCGCCCCGGCAGCCTGTAGACCTCTATTTTTAAACCTAGGCCTTGTGGACACTGCATCTTTTTGCACATTTTGCTCAAATACAATTCACTCTTTGTAGCTAGTTAAATTGATGAAAACTGGGAGTAAAATTTGAAACACAGGTTAGTTATTTGCATAGGTAACAAAAAACGAAGGAAGGAACTGATAAAAAAAATCTTAAGATCTAAAAGTACGTCAGAAATTTGACCATCTAGTAAAAGTCAATATAAATCTCTAGAAACTCCCAACAAATTTTTTCCCACTTGAAACCAATGCAGAAATTGGAAGCAACATGGTTAAAACTCATCGAAGCAAATAGAAAAAAGCACAGTTCACTTTAATTCCACTGGGTAACATAAAAATACATTTTCTACTGTCAGATTATTTGCAAGTTATATTTAAAGATACCATCTCTGTGAATATTTATGTACTGTGAACCTGACTCCTCTTCTAGTAGTCAGAAATTTGTGTTCAGCTGTCACTCACAGCGGCTACTTCAAGACTTTTTGCTTTGAAAAAGTCATTGAAAGTTTTAACATCTTTCTTCAAGGACATCCTTTTAACAGATACCAAAGAACACCCTAGAAAAACAAAAAGCTTTGTTTTTTGCCTTCATTTATTTGACTATAGAAAGCTAATACCAAGTGAATAAGTTCTCACTTGATTCCTGTGTAATTTGAAATGATAGCATCATTGTGCATAAGTTTCATGATTTTAAATACCTACTTTCTAGAACTACAAGATTCTATCAAACACATTGTGTGCCTTCTCAGCTAACAAAGTAAAAAAAAAAGATATTAATAATAACCCATGTACACTCTGTGTTATTTATCTGAATCTGTATGAAAGTAAACATGGGTTGATTCTGATGTTTCTAGTGCTAATCTATTATCACGTAGATCAGTATAATGTCTCATCTTGCTCACTGATGCTTTTCTTTCTAGCAGGGAGACCTGATTTTATAGAAAGATTGTGCTCAGCTTTGAAAGAAATGGTCAAGTCATTGTTCAAAGTACATAAGTTATTTAATTATTGATCTCAAGTCACATAACAAGTTTAAGAACCAAGTTAGGTATACATGGTTTGAGAACCAAGTTATATGGTTCAAGAATTAACTCCTGCAGAGAGACAAAAAATGTACAGTTTGTTCTTATACAGCACAATGCCTATGAACTCCTTGTTTTGTCTTTAGGTTTATAGATCCTACTCTTTTCCAAAGTTACACAATGTCTAACATAAAAAATGAACACAAATGTACATCAAGCATTGCAAAAACACAGAACCACTAGAACCCTCATTCCCTATTAGTGGGGATACACACACATATACACATTATTAAATAGTTTTATAGTTTCTTTTAAAGAAGATCGTAACCTTGCTACCCAATCCAGATATTGTGGCTATAGTTATTTACCAGTGATTTAGCACATTATCTCCATCCAGAAATCTGCACTTGACTATTACAGCAGCTTTGTGGATGTCACAATTGTATGAAAACAGCCAGATGTACTTGAGGGGGAAAAATGTATATTGTGATACTATAACATAATAAAATATTATTCAACAATAAAGGTAAAGCCCTGTAAAGGCATTAAAGTCATGGTAAAATATTAAATGCACATTGCTAAGTAAAGGATGTCTCAATATAAAAAATATGTACTGATAGTTCAGATTTATTTTCAAGACTATGAAATTATAATTAAAGTAGTGATCATCAGCTTCAGACAGGGGTTATATCCATGAAGCACAGGAATATCTTAAGGTATTAAAGCACAGGAATACCTTAAAGCATTAAAACGTAAGCATATAGTTCCATGCATTAGGCAAAGCCTATAGCATTCTACAGAATAGTGTGGGAAGGTTCATATGTGTGATCCTTAAAATAAACAAAAATTAGAAACTGAGGGTATCTCAGGGCAGATACCAGTGAGTGATTAAAGATTACTTATGTTTACCAGTGTATGATCCACCTTACCTACAGCCATGTGATATACTACAAGTGACTTCTCTTTCTTTTGCTAGTGTTTTGACCTGATCTATTTTAATTCTGTATTCTGTAATCAGCTTTGTTGTAATGTACTCTACCTCAAAGAAGTCCTGACTTATAAAGCAACATATTTAAATTCCAATGTCCCGTAGCCTCTTTTTATTGCAAGAGAGACAGTCTAATAATCCCAGCAGAGTATAGAATCCATGGGTGTTACCAAACTCTGTGTAAATAGATAGCTGTGATAAGGTTTAAATTTTAATGAGGACACTAAGATTTTAACAAGAATAACTAATAATAAAACAGAACACTTTTAACAATACACAGGAATAAAAGTCATGCAGATGTGGGTGTGCTTACCTGTAGGTCTAGTGAGTCATTAATAGGCAGAGTGACAACTGGGACGCACTGGACAAGAGATGATTCATATTGCAGACACAAAGGACAGCTGGACAGTAGGAGAGAGTGACATGCTACTCAGAATGTTTCATAATTTAAAATTTAGGAATTGTGTCATTTGGATGTGTTCATCTCAATCACAGTTAATCATGGGAAACTAAAATTGTGGGAAGTGAAATATCAGAACAGTAGAAACCACCATAGTGATATTACGTAGAAGACTTTTCTGTTGTGGTTATAAGGAATGAAGAGAAACATTCTAATATGTTTCTGTTGGATTTCAGTCTTTTTGTAGGGCTGTGATTTTCATGGAGATCCCTTCAATAGTGTCTTGGTTACTTTTCTCGCATTGCTGGGACAAAGTACCCAATGCCCAAAATGAAGGAAGGAAAGGTTTATTTAGCTTACAGTCTGTGCAGGTTTCAGTCTGTACTTGGCTGCTTCTGAGGCACAGTGGCACATGGCAGTGGGCTATAGTTCATGGGGGCGGTACACAGCAGAGCAACAAAGCGCAAGAAGGGAGGAATGGCAGCAGGAATGGCGGCCAGCAGCCTCTCTCTCTCCCTTACATATACAAACTCTCTGCCCTAGGGAAGATATAGCTCTCAGATCCATAATCCCGGCAACTCTCTGCCCTAGGGCGGGTATAGCTCTCACTCCCATAATCCCAGCCCTGGATCATGGATCAGTCACAACCTCTAGAAGCCGCCCGTAACCGCATGAGGACTGGGGGTACACAGGGACACAAACCATAACAAATAGTATACCTTATTCTTCACCTCTCCTTTTCTTTCTCTAGCTACTGTGTTAATGTATTTTCCCAAACCGCTCCATTTCATTAACTGTTTTACCCAGTCTCTCTCCTCCTTTAGTGAGACAGGCAGTCCGGAGGAACCAAAATTGGAGAAATATTCATCCTGCACCTGGGCTGAGATGCTGGCAAAGTCTTTCCAACTAAACAATAGATCTTTGCTCAGGAGGGTGCTTTGTGTCTAGGCTACATTGACTGTTCTTCCCCCTGCCTTGCCACACATAAGAGTAAACACTTTTAGAACACTAAGTGAGAACCTAGACCTGCTCCTGGGCATAGAGACACAAAAGTATGGACGGTGCCCCAAGTCTGTGAACTCTCATTCTATACTCATTCACATGTCTCCAGCAG
This sequence comes from Dinomys branickii, assembly GCA_004027595.1. Classification (NCBI taxonomy): domain Eukaryota; kingdom Metazoa; phylum Chordata; class Mammalia; order Rodentia; family Dinomyidae; genus Dinomys; species Dinomys branickii. The sequence goes on along the minus strand of PVLD010010669.1, from coordinate 65,165 downwards.
TTATCTAAATGGTGAAATCTACCTTGAAGTCGATGATGGCAGCACCTTCTGCCCCATCTATGTAGGTACTAGTTGGTCATCTCTGGATTTATGTGTCTCTACATATTTAGGCTGGCAGTTTGTCCTATAAACTCAGTTCTCTGTTCAGTGAAAGAAAATTCAATGATTGTTTTTTTCTCTTGTACCTTCTTTTAAATAGAGGGGTGATGGCTTCAATTCTCTTTAAACATTCACTCTGAACCTAGGAAACCACAATTATGTACTCTAGGAACATATTTCCATTATTCCTGTCACACTGTAGGCAATAAGTAAATGTTGGTTGTACTTCCTTCACTCTGAATTGATATAAAAACATTGAACTCCAGGTACTCAGCAATGTCTCTTGAGAGTCTTAATCTTTGCCTCCCATAAAATGCCAATACTTTTGGCAGTCTCTTCAGTCATATAAAACAGTGTTCCCAGCTGTAGACAGCTAACTCTTCTTCATCTGTCCAACAAGGTTTGTGGTTCTCAAATGCTGTTTATACTCAGTAAGCAATTCGACCATTGTGCTCAGCTGTTGATGGCAGCTAACAGAAGAAAGGTATATAGGCACACCACAGATTAAAGCAAACTTTAACAAACAAGTGTTAAAGCACACAGAGGTGAAAGAGAATTCATTCTGAACTTTGTTTCGTACTGTTCAATGTTATAAAAGATTTCCATTTCACGTCTATCTAGGCCTATTCTCTGAATCATTAGCCTGAGTACTTTATAATAGCTGCCTGTCTCTTCTGCATCTGTAACTGGTTATCCTAAGTATGGGAAGCATCATCTGCTGCAATTGTATCACTGATTACTATGAATTCTCAGAAATTTCAGAAGGACTTTGGAAAAACCTATCATATCATGTCCTGTGTGAGAGTGAGCCTAAATATTATATTTTGTATAGCTGATAAAATTTGGTTTTCTTTTTTAAGATTTATTTCTTATATAATTCATAAATACACTAACGGACAGCATTTTAAAATGGGTAGAAAAAGATGAGACTATTTCCTTAAGTATGCTGACTTAAATAAAATATGTAGATGGAAAAAATAAAGCTTCAAGATTTATTTTGGAATAGTAGGACAGGGATTTCCACTGTCTAGTGAGTTCTGCTTTTTTTCTTCAGGAGTTAAACTTAAGTTCATTTTAAGTTAAAGACTTAATTATAAGTGAAACAGGTCATATAAGTGTGATTTTTCAGAACATCTGAAACTCTCACTTTCAACATCTATGCTTTCAATCGAGAAGTCCAGTTTGGATCTGAGACAGAAGATACGAATCAGATCCAAGTACAATATTCTTCTGCTATTTTGAAAATGCAGATGGACTTTGAGATAAACTTTATTGTCGTCTTAAAAGATAGTCTGTCATTTTTTCTGTTTCTACCCTGAAACACCTGCAGCAATTGATAGTCACATAAGACTATTTAAATTATGCATCACTCCTCCTGATTTACAGAAGATTCATCTCTGCACCTGTGAGATTTTGGAGGAAGAAAAGTACATTTCAGGGTGATCGTTTTATTAATCTAAGAGGCACTGTGGATGTTAGCCTCAGTTCATAGCCTTCCTGGGTTCTCAGGTCTAACAATGGAAGTGCTCTCCTTCTGTCTCTGATGCATTATTTCCTTTACCTCATCTCTGTCTAACTGTATTGCTTCATTTATAAAACCACTAGATTTCAACCGGAATGGTTTCTCACCCACTCTTACCTGATTTCAAAATATTGGGGAAGAGGAGATGCTAGTGACCTCCAGGGAAAGGAAGCTGGGGCTTCAGCTACACAACCCACAGGGTAGACAATAAACTTTTCCACCCTATCAGCAGGTATCCAACCAATGCCAAATATCTGAACCAGAATATCCATTATGAAATATAACTCACTGGTATTGTTTATCTTTGTAAAACTGGTCTGAAATTTGTATTCTCTACATCTAGGCATTCTAGACGCATCAAGTCTTTACCAAAGCAACCCTAGACAAAAGCTTGATCAATTATCATCATTAATAATCTATTAGAATAAAGATTATTGATTGTCCTCAATGGTCCATTCATTTCATTTTCTTTTAATAATGGAAACCATCTGAACCAGCTGTTACAAATACTTCACTGAGTAGAGACTAGAGAACACATGGCCTTCTGTTTGTATTCCAGTGTAAGGAGGTCTGACCCACAAAACGTATGTGTAAGAGCAGTGTGCAAAGCCACTGATCTGATTGTCTTTTATTACCTTCCAGTTGATAGCAAGGACCTTAAATTCCTCTTTATAGGTGGGACTACTGTGCTTATTCACTTCAGGTTTATTAACTTGTGAAACAATTAATTAGGGACACTGGCAATTTAATTTGTACTCTTACAAACATAGATGAGATGTATGCTCCTTAATAAAGTGATGATCTGATAAAATATTTTTTGCATTACAAGAAAAAGGTTGGTACCACTGCTTAATATAAAACACTGTTATGTAACTGTGACTTGTAAATCTTGCTTATCTTCTTTAAACTTAGACTCTCTTTGAATTCAAATGCCAAGTATTTAAAAAAAACATAAAAACTCTCTTTTTCTGGGATTCATACTTTTATCTTCAGCTTTTACCTTAGAAAGTGTCAGTGAATAATTACATAGATTAGTTGTGCCATTATTTAGTTTCTATGTTTATAAACAAAACTGAGCTTCAGCTACACCTGGAATTTGAATCTATATCACAGATTTCATGTTGTTTATTTCAGGTTAGTAGTCATGGTAGGTGATTTACCAATAATGTGATCTAGTGTCCAGATGTGCAAGCTTCTTTTGATCACAAAGTTAACTTTACTTGTATCAGCTAGCTTTGGTATGAGGAGAAACCAGGTCAAGGTCCTGCTTAATATCTCATGTTTTCAATTTGCTATGGATATTTCATCCAAATAACTGTTTTATTAGTACGATTTATTTAATTACAGTCACTATTACATATCATATGTTATTCAGCATGTACAAATATTATTTTATTTTTTACAAATTTTAAAAGTGGGCAATTTTTATGGTACTGGGATCACACCCAGGGCCCTCTGTCCTACACTGGCCTACATCCTCCCCTCCCCATCTTTTTTATTTTGAGGCAAAGTCTCACTAAGTTGTCTGGGCTATCCTTAAACTTGCAGTCTTCCCAACTCTGCCTCTTGAGTAGCTGAGTATACAGGTGTTCAGCACAAGGTTGGCCTAAGTTGAGAAAATATATAAACAAGAAAAATAATTTAATAAATAGCTTCATAGTATCAGGACTCTAAGACACATGTATTGATGGCAAAAAAAAATGGAAAATATCTGGAAAACAAACCATATTAAAATCACATAAATATAAAAGAAAGTTAATGAATACTTACAATCTTATTGTATACATTAAGGCTAGGAATCATGACCAAGTTTCAGTTCTTCAAGGATTATTCTTATAATTAGTCTTACTGCTCCATAAGTAAACCTTATGGTATGCAAATGTAACAAGCAGACAAAGAAACAAAAAGAAAACCTATACATTTAATACTACGTATTCCACGTTTGAATTCTGGTTCTACTATTAATCATACAGTTGTGCTTAGTGTACTCACCTCACTCAACTTCATTTTCCTCAGGATAAAAAGTTTAAAAATAAGTATAATATAAAAATAAAGTCAGGCTATCAAGTTAGTAGGCTTAAGTAATTATTGATTTTCTGCCTCCTATACTAATGAAAATACAGTGATCATACTTAGGGCATGTGTGGTATTTTTTCCTGAATATTTAATTTCCAATATAGAATCCAAAAAGAATTTGAAATATTAGCTTTTAAAAACACTTTTGCAATGAGACTCTTCTAAACTAATTGTGCACAACTGTTAGAACTTCTGTTTTATGTTATTAGTAGCTATTGCTTATAACAGATAGGTCAAGACAGGCTTCGTGGTACACTTATGTAATCCTAGAACTCTGGGTAGCTGAAGCAGGAGGATCACAAGTTTGAACCCAACTTAAGCAATTTAATAACTGTAGAAACTCTTTTACAAAATAAAACATATAACAACAACAAAAATAATAATAATAATAGTTATTATTATAATGGTTGGGTTCAATACCCAGTACTGCAAAATAAAAAATAAAAATAGAGTTACATCATGCTTCGTTACTCCCCGATAGCTAGTATCAAAATATGTAACTATACTTTGCTATAATATATACATATATTCATAAGAATATAAACAATAAATTTTACACCTAATTCTGTCATGTGGATTAAATCTCAACTTCTTTTGTTTTTTGATCTCTGGTGCCCCAGATCACCAGATGTGATTTTAACATTTGGTAATGGTAAAAAATTTATCTGAGATAAATTATAAGGGACTCCAACGGTAGGATTAGGTCTGATAAGTAGCTAGACTGAAGTTTGAGCTCTGAAGTCTTCAGAGGTCAAACCCAGGATGCTCCCTCTTGCTGTACATAGTGCAACTTGGTTCTTAGCCTGGACAGTAAGGGAATGTAGACATCCCAGAATCTGTTTTCAACCAAGCAGCTTGAAGACTACCAATCTCTTTAGAGAGGTCCGTTTGTAACATTATTATGCTAATTGATGCTGAATCAAGTGGTAGGTTGCAGAATTGCTAGATGTCTGAAGTATGTACATCCTGATTTTGAATGCTAAATAACAAACGATGGCATAGTCAGGTCAGTGGAACGTGCATAGTGTCCAGATTAACACAAATGCACTCTTACTTCACATGATCAATTGTGAAATGGTTTCATATAAGCTACAGGTATTTTTAAATTGTATCTTTATTTTAACATCCCTTTAAAGTAGGAATGTTAAATACCTAGAACTAAATTAAGACATCTACATTGTACTATGCATAACAGGCATATAGAATTTAAAAATGGATCGTTAAATGATTTTCCTTTACCTCATGAATTAAATGTCAGACTGCTATAACTCAAAGAATTTAACCCGGTAGCCTTGTCTGCTCTGGTATTTCTCTCTGACAGGTGTTTTCAAAATGGAAACAAAGTGAGTGATAAATATAAACTTTTATTTTCTGAAAATAATGTGGGAAATCATAGATTGCAAGGGTTTAAGAAACAGCTGTATTTTAAAAAATAACTTTCATTAAAATGTAGCTGCAGCTAATACTCTTAGAGGCTTACTTTACGTAAGACTCAAATTATTGAAGTTTTAAAAGTGTGAGTTTATTCATTTCTCAAAACTATCATAAATTGGATTTTATTAACCTTTATTTTGTGCAGAAAAGAACCACCAAGACAGAGAGCTATTAAGTAACCTCTCTAAGGCCAAAGAGATAAAAAACTGATAAAATGAAATTAAAACCCAGCCAAACATCCCCTGATTCTCAGTCTTGAAGACATTTAACTCCGTCATAGGGGTGACTTCAGGTAACTGGGGTTTGGGCAGTTGCACAGAACCACCGGATTCACTGGCACAGCTCTTGATTTCATGGCCTAGTGTCTGCATTTTGGAATTCTCAATAATTTGTGCACAAAGAACCCCGTATTTTCAGTTTGTATTGGGCCCTACAAAGAGTGTCCACAGCCTTATGTATGACCGATCTGAATATGAAAGGATGCGGTGCTTTCTAGAGACAGTGTGAGGGCCTTCCTGTACATTATAGTCAGAATGTGTATTCCAAACCAGTGGGGATCAATGAAAATCAGTAAAGATTGAACATGTAGTTCATTTAGCAAAGAATGAATTGTTATGCACAAATAAATATAAACCTCTTTAAGTCTTTCTTATGAATACAAGCTTAAGAATACACTAATCAGTCTTTATGTAGAATATATAGGAAAAGAGTCAAGAACTTTGGAGATATTAAAAATTCCAAAACATAAATCTGTAACTAAATATGTTACTAAGAGAGTAGGAATTTTTCCTGAACATTTCGTAAAAACATTATTCTTTCCAATGACATTGCAAATAAAATCTAGAGGTATACTAATTCTCTCTTGTTAATACTAAGATGATGAGATTATTACTTACAATGGCAGAAGAGGAATACCATTAATTTAAAAGTATCATATCAAAACACTGCGATATTATTTTAAAACTTTTCATGTATGCATGAAGAAAATACACCATTCACAGATGAATGACCTGATAGAATTAAGCAATAAGTAAATCCCTGAAATTACAATTGCAAAATCATTCATCTTTCTTCCTTGCTAAATAAAACTGAGAACTATTCAGTTACTGACATGGCAGGGGCAGATCTAAGTAGATCTGAGTACACTGAAGAGACAGGAAAAAACATAGCAGGTACTTGAATATAGCTTCCACATTTCCCATATGCTCAGCGTAGCATTTTGGAACGGTTTCTGCATTTGATTTTCCTCCTCTAAGCCATTGAGTTTAACAGTAGAACTATTTGAAATAAATACATTTCCTTTATAAACAACTTGATGCAAATTTTGTGGATGGGTTATTTACATAAGTTTTCTTTATGCCACCTTGTATTTATTTTAATTTTATGTCACTGTATATGACGCACTTATTTAAAATCACTTAGGATTTTATCCTTGAAGATAATTGCACTCACATCACCTAGTGTTCCAATTTATCAAAGTAAGAAATAATGTTCAATGATCTGAAATGCAGAAAATCTACTTGGCCTATGCAATGAAAACCCTATGTATTCCTTTCACATTGAATCTAAATAATTCCAGACATTTTTTCACATTTGAAGTTCAGATTCATATCAGAATGTTATAAAATAAAGCACACTACCTCCCCATGAATATACAAGATCTCTTTGTATTCTATAAAACCTTATCCAGTGCCACTGATGGTCATTTGCAGATATGGAAAAGGTCTGAAAGACTAACTAATTCCTCTCAGAATGCATAGGTCAGTGAACATGAACTCTGTTCACAAACTGTATGAAGTGGCAGTAGATATAACTAGCAAATTAAATCTTAATGTGCTCTAAGTGCTTCTCCTATACTGATACTTACATTTTAATTCTAACTGCATGACTGAGAATTATTAAAATGATTAAAATGATATCAAATATCAGATCATCTAGAAGTGCTCCCTTTCACTAGTTCTGAGAGATTCTTATAACCAAGTTGGTTTTCTCTGAAGACTAGGGTAGATTACATTTGTTATGAGTTTTCCCCACAGTAAACACTATTCTAATGATGAAAATTAGTATTTAATGGAAATTTCTAAAAGTAAAGAAAGTTCATATTGCAGAATAATGAGCATCTGAACAATGTTTACATTAAGCATCAGTCATGCACATACTAAGCTGTTTAAAAGGTCTGGAAAGAAAATTAACAGGTGTGGAAAGAAAAAAAATGACCATATTGAAATTAACATAACATCACAATACATAACTAAGTTAGAAAACAAAGCAAAGACATGACAGACATGGAACAGAATAGGCTTTGATTGCAACAAGGCAAGGAAGAGGCACAGAACTGATGAAGACTGTCTAGATGTTGGTTCCTTAATGTTTTCCCAACTTTTAGGTCTGCCATTTCTTCACTAAATCTTTTAAATATCTAGGTGTGGTTTTCCAGGCATCCTTTAGTAGGAAAAGCTCTTATAATTACTTTTAAATACAAATTTCAGGCTATGGGGGTTAGGGCCAACTCCTGTAAGTTACTGAGGTCCTGTTACAGTGAGCATAAATAGAGATTCTAATATGTCTGGATGGTAGTCTGCACTGAGTACTGGGGGCTGTCTCTGATTGCCTGTAATGTTCAATTAATGATAAAGTTATTGGCCAGGGTTTCCTGCACCAGTACCTTCAAAATGAGCAAGATTTAAAAAAAAAATGAGCAAGATTTGGTGAAATTTCAAACTTTCAAATTCAGTAAAGACAAAAAACTAAATAAAATTTTTGACATTGTGTGTATATTTCTGACCTTCAGCTGTCTCCTTTCATTAAAAAAATCTGTTCTATTAATAGTTCCACTTCCATTTTTAATTAAATAAGTGAAATAGAGGTGTCAAACTCCTTTGGTATTTACATATTATTGTAAAATTTATGAATATCAAAACTCCCTCTCCATACAAAACTAATCTTTAAGTACTTGAGTAATTTTTGGCATGTAAGGAAAATTAGGCATATGAAAATAGACATATATTGTACTTAGAAATCTGATTTAAATTTAATAATGAACACTGATTGAGGTTTTAAAATTTTGAGTTTTAGATAAAATCTGCTAAATTCATAAAATTATATGACTTATAGATTAGTAGTAGAACATAAAGGAAAGCATTCTTTTAAAAATTTACAATATTATGTAAATCATTCAAGTGAGGAACTGATTTCTAAATACATTTTAGCATGCCAATAATTGCTATTTCAAAAAACACCTGTAAGTTCACATCTGCACTCTGAAAGGCTCAAGATATGCGAAGGATGATGTTATTTAACTTTCCTTCCATCTGTGATTTTTGATTTGCCAAAATTTTTCCACTGATACTATTGCAGTAACAGTCAAATTTCACAGAGATATTTATGTTCTATTACCTCCATAAATATTTTCCACATGATTCATTTTCAAATGCTTATCTGTATCACTTTTTCTGACTTTGCCAAAATTACTACTTCATTATAGTATCAAGGATAGCAAACATCTGCCTCTTTTTCTATGTGATGCTCCTTGTATTAAAGCTACTGTCATAAATTTGCTTTGAATGCACAACCATTGGTCTTTAATAGCAGAATCAACATTTGCCATCTGTAGCCAGCTGTTTGAAAGTCACTTAGCCTTGGTAAAAAGGAAAGACCTCATGGCAGTTTTAAAAATAAATGACTTAAATAATAAAAAGTAGTCAATCCAGACGTTTCCATCCAGCAACAGAATAAACATGATTGTTAGTAATACATGGGACATTCTTCAAAATATACCACGTGGTAGGCCATAAACCATGCATAAGTAAATGGACAGCAGTCCAAATTGTCACATGCATATTATCAAATTATAGTGCAATGACACTAGAAATCAGTGGCCAAAGAAACCACCAAAATTATGCAAACATCTGGACATTAAACTAAATAGTGGATCACAGAAAAAAATCAAAGAAGTTGGAGAATTCCTAGACTCAAGCGGACAGAAAATGCCAATATACCAGAATCCATCAAACACAGTCCAAATGGTGAGGTTTATAGCCAGGAATGGTCATATAAAAATATAATGAATCTGAATAAATAACCTTAGGATGCATCTCAGAGTCCTGGAAAAACCAAGGATAATTAAAACCCAAAGGTAGGAAAAAAAGATTGAGAGCAGAAATTAATGAAATTGAGACTAAAGGAAAAAGAAAGAATCAATAAAATGAAGAAGTGGTTACTTGAAAGAATGAACAAGATAGACAAGTCCTTAGGCAATCTTACACAGCAAAGGAAAGAAAAACTCAAATGACTGCAAATGGAAAATGAAAAGTTGAAACAACAATGAGCTGTGCTACATCCTAGAGATTATTGATAAATACGTTGAGTAACTGTACTTTAAGAAGTTAGAGAATTCAGAAGAACTGGGTGAATTCCTAGATACATATGAATTACCAAAACTAAACCAAGGAGATATAAAAACCTTGAACACTCTAATAACAGGTTATAAAATTGAAGTAATAAAACATAAATAAACAAATGTACCAGCTATGAAAGGCCTTGGTCCTGGCAGATTGCCTGCCAAATCCTACAAGAACTTTAGGGAAGATCAGGAACCAGTACTCCTCAAAATCTTTAATGAAACTGAAAGAGAAGAACTACTCCCAAAGTCATGGCTAATTTTTTTATGACTTTGTTATTGGTGCACAAGAACACTTTTGATTATATGTGTTGACATTCTATCATTATAAGGCTAGATAAGCTAACCTTATCTTGATCCTCAAACTAGAAAAGTACCCAAATAAAAAACAGAACTACAAGGCAATCTTTTCAGTGGACATAGATGCAAAAAGTAACAAGATACAGGTAAGCAGAATGTAAAAACAGCATATTTTATGACCACATAGGTTCATCCCAGGGATGCAGGGATGGTTCAACATACAAAATCAATGAATGCCAAACATCACATAAACAAAAGCAAGGACAAAAATCATATGATCATCTCAATTAACATGAAAAAACTGAAAAAATCTAACATTCATTCATAATAAAGCCCTTGAAGAAAATAAGTATAGAAAGGCCTATTAGTCTGACAAAAGGCATTTAGAACAAAGCAATGGACTACATTATAGCTAATGGAAAAAGCTGAAAATTTCCCTCTAAAGTCAGGAATAAGACAAAAATGTCCACTATCACTACTCTTGGCCCATGTAGTTCTTGAAACATTAGCCACAGCAATCATGCAAGAGAAGAAATAATAGTGATGTCTATAGGAAAGCAAGAAGATAAATCATTGTTTGTAGATCAATGATCTTCTACATAGAAAATGCAAAAGATTCCGTCAAAAGACTACTTCTACAATTAATACCCAAATTTAGTAGCATAGCAAGATTCAATGTCAACACATATAGCTAAAAGTGTTCTTGTACACCAATAACAAAGTCACCGAAAAAATTAGGAAATCGAATCTGTAATAATAGCATCAAGAAAAATTTAATACTCACAAATCAACCAAACCACAAAACTAAAGGAACACTACAGTGAAAACCACAGTACTATGAAAAGGGAGATTAATGATAACACTAGAAAATTCAAAGACATATGCTTTTCCTGGATAGAAAGACTCAATATTGTCAAAGTGGCCATAATTCCAAAATTGATATATAGATTTGGCACAATCACAATCAAAAATACCAATAACTTTCATCACAGAGATGATTACAACATGGCTAATACCTGTACAAAACAAGAAGAGACCTACAATCACAAAAGCAATCCTTGGTAACAAGTGCAAAGCAGGAGGCATCACATTATTGGCCAAAATAAAATAAGGAGCACAATAAAAGATGCAGAAACAACGCAAGTCTGATGTTTGACAGAAAAGCCAAGCATACTGGAGGAAAGAGCATCGCTTTAACACATGTGCAGGAAAACTTGACATACACATGCAGAAGATTGAGCCTAGACCTACACTTCTTACTATGTGCTAAACTAAAATCTCAATAGATCAAAGATCTCAGTTTTAAAAGAGAAACACTTTACTCAGTAAGAAGATAAAACAGGCAAAACTTTTCAAGCCATGGGAATTGGCAAGGTCTTTCAAAGCAGAGTCTCAATTACAAAAGAAACAATACCAACAATCAACAACTGTGATCATATCCAAAAAAAAAATTGTGCAATCACAATGGAAATCAGTTATACTACCATTCACCAGCATTAGAGTAAATCTCAAAAAAGTAAAACTAGCAATGTCATTCCACCTAGGTATCCCCTTTTAGTTATCTTCCCAAATGAATTAAAGACATCACATTATAGTGACATGTGCATACTGATTTGTATGGCAGCACAATTCACGTCAGCTAAACCTTGGAAGAGGTCTGTATGTTCATCAATAGATGAATGGGTAAAGAAAATGCAACATGCATACACTCCAGAGTGCACTGCCATAAAAATGGCAATCTTGTACCATTCATAAAAATATGGATGTATGCTGGCCCATAATTATAAGTGAAATATGTCAGACACACAAGCTTAACTGTTGCCTAGTCTTTCTTATGACATTGAAAATTTAAAGAACAAAGTAAAAGATAGATAATTGATAACATGGAGAGAGATCTTTTCCCAATGAGAAGGGTACAAGAGCTGGAGGGGTTGGGGAGACAAGGCACAGGAACTGCACAGATAAATAATTAAACTGTGCTCTGTACAAGTCCCAACTCTTCATGAGGAATAGGATCATTGCAAATTGCAAACACGTACTAGTAAAAATTAAAATTTGGAAAAAATGCTTCAGTTCTATTTGGAATAGGCTTGGCATTTAGAAACAAAGTTCTATCATTTGCCAAGATTTTTTTAATGGAGCGAAAGAACAGAGAGATAAATTGTGACATAATGCACAATCCAACACAATGACTTGGTAAACAATAGCACCTTCACACATACATGCATACATACTCATACACACATAAGTGCTGAGTGAAAAAAATTGACTGTTGGTGATCAGATATGGAAGAAAATACTACATTCAGTTGATTAATTTCCCTTTCTTGGTAATACAGGTATAATTTAGAATTTATAATTGTGATTTTTTAAATGTCAGATTCATCTGCAAATACTCTATTATGCTATTTAGTTTTGTGGCATATCCTTTGGAGGTAAATTGCAATTACACTGCATGGACAGTCTTGGGGGAACATTTGTTAATTAGAGTAATAATGTTATATTGGGACTGTCAAAATGGGCTCACCTTTTTTTTTATCTGTATGCATGTTTTGGCAAAGCTCATTTATGTAGGGCTCCAACTAGATAAAATTGTCCCAAAGCAATTGATTTGTTTCTACACACCTATATTTTAATTATGTATGATATGATATTAGAAAAATACAATCAATTCAAGATAAATTTTTTTCTTACATAGACCAGGATTTTTTCACACTCTCCCATATGTGGTGTCTTGCCTACCCAATTGTAAAGATTGTAATAGTCAAGATAAAAGATAGACAGGTTATTTTATTAAACTATACAGTCATAAATTGTTGACCTAAAAGTTTCCGTGCATACTTGGAATCAATTTTACTTCTTTAGTATCTTTTTAAGAAAGCTTGTACAGCAGGTGACCTTCAAAAAGTAAGTGATAGTGTATCAAAGGATACAGGACAGATTTGTACTGAACAAAATGTCCTGCAGATGATTTCTCAGAAGCATAACCTCCTTCTTTCCTTTTGTGTTTGCATGACACTTACTCAGTTCGTGGTTAGTGGAAAGCCTTTCCTTAGAAACTCTGCAGCCTTGCAATTTATATTGAGATTGCAAAATTATTCCAAACTTATTTTGTATTTTTCACTTGTGTTTTGTGAAGAGATTTCTTGACATTTAAATGCAATTTATTTCTTTAATGTACATTCTTCAGCAATTTTACCAAGTGTCTCTGAAGTTCTCACAATCGAAAGATGGAATTCTTGGCTCTTCCCAGCTTCTAAACAAACTATGTTGCCAAACAGTTGCATTTTCCTAATCATTGAAAATTGTGTGTGTATGTGTGTGTGTGTCTGTGTGTGTGTGTGTCTGTGTGTGTGTGTGTGTGCTGCATTTTGCTTTTCTCAGAGGATATTGAACACCTCCTTTTATATTTGTCCTAAAAATTTATATCGTACTGGTTCTCTCTGTTCATGTACATGTCTGCATCATCAGTAACAATGGCTCCAGGATTACACATAGTTCCTCCTGGGATATGAATTAAGTTTTTCAAATATTTTCTGCTCTACATTTTTCTTTCATTTCTCATTATAAACCTGGATGAAAGCAGCGAGTAAAATCCATGCCACAGCTTGAATTTTGGACTGCTTTGAATTTCCTCCATGTGATCAATTAGTCCATCAGTCTCCTACAATTTCTCAGGACATATGCAAAAATATATCTCATAAGTTGACAATGAAACCTTCATTGTCAGCTGAAACCTCCTCTGCCTGGCCTTTACTGTCAGCATTCTCATCTTCTGAACTCTGAACAGAATCACTCATCAATCTCAGCTTAACTCACTCTAAGGATTTTCAAGCTATTATCTCCAAAACTTTCCAAACTCCACCATGCCGGTTCCAAAAGGCTTCTAGCATACAGTCAGTTACAGTCATAATAACTACCCATTCCTGGTACTGATTTTCTTTAAAAGTCAGCTTTCCTGTTGTTGGACATACCCCAGACACACAATTTATAGAAAGGAAGAAGGAATTAGCTCACAGTTCCAGGGAATTGATTGCCCAAGGTCCAAGACACTCTGGAGCATAAATCTGGGTGGGTCAGGTCTTTTGTTTTCTGGCCCCAAACTATTCAGCAAACCTAAAGTGTCTCCCATTCTATAAATCCTTCCTTCAAGTTCTAGTTAGGATTAACTACTTGCACTCCTCACTTTAAAATTAATACATACATTCAGGAAGAAGATTGTTGCCAGCTAGAGGAAGGATATGGGTATAACTACCTTTCCCAAACTAAAAAGTGTAACAAATACTGAAGGAAAAATTTAGGAGAATAATGAAAACAAACTTAATTGAGAGTAACTGTAAGTAGGAATCAAAAAGGCTTTTCACTGTATCAGCCTGTAAAAAATGAAGCTATTCTTTCACAGAATGGCATAAGCTCTAAGAAAAAGCTATTTCCTTTCACCTAAATGGAAAGTTCTCTACTAGAAAATTATAGTCAAATTATCAAAACCACTAATATAATGATGCACACCGCTAAGAAATAGTGTTTTGGTATTATAAATTGACAGATTTCAGTTTAATCCATAAATTCTCTGGGCTTTGATTTCATTAACTGTAACATTTTGAAACTTAAAATTGTGTATGAATAATGTTAGGCATTCTGTTTGGCACAAAACTACTTCTTAGAAAAATAAGTGATAGATTTTTAAGCAGTGATCTAGTATATATTGCCCATGATAATATAAAGTTATATTTTAATAGATGCATATACAGCTTTGTTCTTCAACTGAGATTGTTCAAAATCCCTAATTTCTGACTCAAGGAAAGAGAATGCTGGAAATAATGTACAAAACCAAATTTTGTGATTCTTATACTTGTATCCAGAATATGCATATTAAAAAAGAGTACAGAAGAGAACAGTATAAAATCACATCCCTTATGCTACATGTATGCAATTGCAGTGTGCTTCTATCCTTTAATTTAGTAACCCATCACACTGAAATGAGTGTAGCATTATTGGAAAAATAAATAAAACAACATTCCTTCAAAGATAATCCTTCATGCAGCTGAGAAATCTTCTACAGAATATTAACATTTTTGTGTCACTTTGTAATACTATGAAACATCCAAGGACATTTTTCTAATAAAATTCTAACCATATGTTATTATATTTGACAAATTTACTTGATGTTAAATCACTATTTTCCACCACTACACCTATTCTGATACATCACATCTTTTTTAAGTTTTTTTTTTTTTTTTTTTTTTTGTTTTTTTTGCGGTACTGGGGATCGAACTCAGGACCCTGCGCCTGCTAGGCAGGCGCTTATTCCACTGAGCTATATCCCCAGCCCTTGGGTTTTTTTTTCTGATACATCACATCTTGAGTAACCCCAGAGATGTTTCCTTAGAAAGTGTAAAATGTTCAAATCATAAGAGTTTTACTGTTTGTGAGTTATTAATAAGTACAGTGAGATAAATCAGAAGCCCTACTTAAATCTGTGTATCTATAGCTTGTCTCTGATCTGCATCTTATAATTCTGTCATAAAATAAATTGAATTGCTGTGGCTGGTCTGACCTGGGTTTAAACCACACTACTTCATGTCTAGAACCCTGAGCTCTACTAGAAAATTATGCATTTTCATTTATCTAATGCCAACAATAGTAGTCATTTCCCCATTTGTGTTTCATAGTATCTTTTTGACCACTTAAAATACTCTGTCTTATCTATGCTAGAATTTTTACTTTTCTAGCTCTTCTGTGCAACCACTACCCTGATATGTTTGGTTTTCATTAATATTTGTCACAGCAATACAGCACATCGTGTTCTGCGAGAATTACAGGGAGCCTAAGTGCTTTTGTGCTCACATCACTGTTCACTTTTCTTACCTGTGGGTGAAATCATATTTTCCTGTCCAGTTTTTGAAAATTTATTTTGACAGCCAAGGTCCTACAACCATAAAAGATAAAAGTATCATACGTGAGAGATAAAAACTGTATAATCTCATAATCTATCTTCTTTCTGATTAGTAGTATTTTGTTTCCCATGTAAAGTAACAATACTTCTGCTTTTCATCTGTTATATTTCTGCTTTGAAAAAAAAAGACTGCACCTGGCCTCTTGGCATAAACCTATAATCCCAGAACATTGGGAAGCTGAGGCAGGAGGACCTTAAATTCAAGCCCAACCTGGATAATTTAGCAATTCTGTGAGAACTGTCTCCAAAAAGAAAAAATCCAGCTCTAGACAAATTAGATAATTAATTAGTTAATAATTAATTAAAAGCACTATACTTTTAGCCTTTGGCTTTTGACACTTGTGCACTATTTTTTCAAAATTTAAGCAAAAAGAATTTATAATAGTTTATGTTTTCTCTTAAATGATGACAAAATGGAGAGTCGTAGACTAATGTAATGAATTAATATAATTCCAAATTAATCAGGAAATCAACACATTAGTTTTATTGTTAAATAAAAATGCTAAAATTAAAACAAATATTTGTCCATTCTCTAGTTTTTTAATCTATAAAATGTCATATGTGTTTCTCTTTGTAGTAATATGGAACATAAGTATACATTGTTCTCAATGAATTTTTAGAAACCAGAAAAATTGTCATTCTTGCATATATATAAGAATATAAGAAATTCAGCTTTTCAGGGTTCAGCTAATTAAATTGAGATCTCACATTGATTTTTTTACCAGCAATAAAATCAAATTAAGTGATTTATTTTACAAGTGCATTATCAATATGTTTTTGCCTGTTGATATTCTCTCACGGTGTTAGTTCCAAAATAATGTTACACATGAAAAGAACAACTTACTATGTTTAAATATCGGAAAACACTTGTACAGAATATTATAAAACACATTCCAGTTTCTTCTTAAATACTTGGAACAGAATTGATAATATACACTTTAAGTGAAGTGCAAAGAGCAAGTGACTACATGAAAGTATAATTAATACTGACAATACTGAAAGACATATATAAAAATTCAGCTATAAAGAGGAAATACACTTACTTTGAAAATCTGCTATTACCATCCAGCAAAAATGTTTGCTTCTACTTGTGAATAATCTTCAAGACTTCTGATAGCCTAAAATGAGTACAAGTTCTTTAGGCTAAATTCTCAGGAACAAATACTGTTTTTAAGTGTCTTCTCATGAAAACATATGGATATATGTACATGTGGCAAATTATGCAACCTGGATGTCTGCTTATGATAAATGTTTTGGGCCAAATGAGATAATTTTAATGAAATTAATATTTACATCTATTTGTACCCTGTATTGTACATACTAGCACAAACCATATAAAATACCTACCAGATTTTTATGCCACTTATACATAAGTGTTTTATTTAAGAAGTAATTGTGGGGGATGGAGGTACAGCTCAGTGGGGTAAGTGCTTGCCGCTAAGCACCAAGGCCCTGAGTTCGATCCCCGGTCCCGGGAAAAAAAAAAAAAGGAACGGATGTTTCCTTCTTGGGCTGGGGATATAGCTCAGTGGAATAAGCGCTTGCCTAGCAAGCGCAGGGTCCTGAGTTCGATCCCCAGTACCGCAAAAAAAAAAAAAAAAAAAAGAAGTAATTGTGAATTTGTATGTACAGCAACATAGAGATCAGTGTACTGTCCTGTCAGCCCATCAAGAATCATATAAATATCTGCAAGTATCCATGCATATTTTTCATTCTTAAGTGAAATGGAAAAATGGCTTTATCTTACTTTACTTAACGATTGCTCTTCAATTATATTCTCTTATTAAAATTTTAATGGTTCATGTCATCGCACTTAGTTCCCTTACTTCGCTTGCTTATTGCAATAGACAAATAGTTCCTTCCTGCGATTTGCCTACGTGTTTCTAGGTGTTCTCATATCTCTCTCTCCTTCTCCCTCTCCCCCTCCCTTCCTCTCTCTCCCCCTCTCTCCCTCTCCCCCTCCCTCCCTCTACCCTGCTCTCTGAGTTCTTTATTTAGGCTGTGCGATTTGTTTACCTCCCTGGTTATCCATAAGATTTATCATGCTTTCCTATTTCTCGCTGCTATGTTGGCAGTTCATTTTCCTCCAGACTCGCACCTCTCTCAGATGCTGCCTCACGCATCCGCATTCTAATTAAAGTAGCATATTGATGGACTCTGGGTTTGCTCTGTGGTACATCCCTACAGTGCAAAGCGAGTTGGGCTTTGAAGGTTCCTAGAGCATTCATGAAATTTGTTGCTCCTTTAAATGCCCTCATGCATCCCAATATTGTTTGTGCCAGTATTTTGTTTTAGAGAGACAAATACCAGAATTTGTGAAAGAAAAAATAATAGCCACGTTAAATAAAAAAGGCAAATACACCCTATTAATACTTTACAATGTCCAATTATGCACTGCCTTTGCACAGTATGTTTTCTTTTATAAAAATGGGCTAAGGACGGAGTTCTTAAATCTTCCTGTTTTCCTTAACGTTGATTAGCCTCCATGCTGATGGGATTCGGGAATGGAAATTTTTCAGACTGGATAAGTCCTTTATGAATTTTTGCTGTTGCTCTGTAAAAGTTATATTTGGTCGTAAATGAAAGATGCTGCAGGTTATTACTAAATCATGCAAAATACACAGGGGAATAAATATACTTTATTTTGAAAGGTGCATGAAAGTTTAGTTATGGAGCCCTTTGGGGTGTGTGTGTGTGTGTGTGTGTGTGTGTGTGTGTGTGTGTGTTCATAGATATACAGTTAGGAGAGGGGAAGTCTGTACTGTGATTCAAAATATAGGACTAGAAGTCATTTTGTTGTTGTTGGTTTTATTTTTTTCGTGTAGGGTCTCATTGTGTATCCACATCTTAAACCCACCATGGGGTGAGTTTAAGATGGCCTAAAACTCATGGCAACTCTCCTACCTTGGCTTTCCCAGTGATCTAATTACAGGTGTGCACCACTACGACCAGCTAGAATTATGAGCTCTTCCTTCAGAGTTTGTATTCAACATTTGATTACATTTTAAACAAAATATGAAATGTTTCCACAATTATTCTGAAATTAAAATATAGTCCTTCATTTATCTTGATTATAATCTCATTGTAAATGTACAAGAGAACTATATTTGGAGAAACAATATCAAAACTCAAAGAAGTGGATGTGTGGATACTAACTAACAAAATTTTCCATTACCAACAACAGTATACTCTTTAAAAACACTGAGTGTGTTGTGTGTCAGTGAGGTGAGTTATGAGTCTGTGTATTCAGGTTAAAACATAATGAGAAGAAATACATACATTAAATAAGAAGAAAATTGAGTTCAGCTACAGAAATGGAAAAGCAAATATATGCAAATTAATGTGTGGGAGACAAGTTCAGATTTGGGGATTTAGAGGCCAAAATTCAACATACAGAAGAATATATTGCCAGGCAAACGATTTCTTTTTTTTTTCTGGAGAGTAGATTTGTGTGTTTTCTTCTGTAGTCTATTTGATATCATACACTCTCATTCAAGCATTTCTATCCATTCCAAAAAGGAATATACAAAGACAACACTGGACTTCAAGAAATTCCAGTTTTATTTGCAGGAAATTTGGCCAATAAAACATGGGTGAATTATACAGTATTACAGTACCAAATTATCTTGGCTAGGCATGGTGGTGCATGTCTGGAATCTCAGCACTCGGGAGGCTGAGGCAGGGTGATCATTGCCAGTTCAAGACCAGCCTAGGCTATAAAGTGAGCTCAAGGCCAGCCTGAACTGCATAGTGAGACCCTGTCTCAAAAAGACAAAAAACCCCACAGACATCAGCAATACATCTATCACAGCTACCCTTGTGTATACACATAAATTTTATTTTGCATTTTAAATTGAAAAGAAAAAAATAACAAAAACAAATACACATTCTTACATCTGGTGGGCTGAGCAACTTTGCTGAAGGTTGTAATATAGCAACCCTTGTTAATGTCTATCATTTTGTTTTGAGGTCATGTATCATTCTGGTCTTCGCTGCTGTTGTTTTGTTAGCTTTTTTTCTCTCTGAAATAACAAAAGACAAAAAGATTATCTGACTCAGGTCAGATTTTCTCAGACCTCAATGTCCTGAGCTCCTCCTCCTGGTGACACATTTTTCCACGGAAAAATGCTATTGTTCATCAATCTTAAAAGTTCATGTCACTCACTTTTCCTCATGTTTAGTTACAAATTCTCTTGCCCCTTCATGAGGTTCGTGAAATAAGTATCCAGATTCACTGCCTCTAATGCCTCTGTCCCAATTTTTATCTTAAACAGACTTATAGACCCCGACCCCAGGCACTTCTCTCTTCTCTTGGAAAGTGGACAGCGACCTCCACCACTCTGAGTTGCCTCTATTCTCCCAACTTATCTTGCGTTATCTTTCAGCCATATTTGACATCCTGAAAACATGTTTTACTTTGAATTCTGGGACCCTAAATAGTCCTAAACTGGGTGTGGTGGCACACCTCTGTAATCTTAGCGCTCAGGAGGCTGACACAGGAGGATTGTGAGTTCAAGGTCAAGCTGGGCTACAGAGTGAGCACCAGGCCAGCCTGAACTGCATAGCATGACCCTGTCTCAAAAAGACTAGAATAAACAATAGATACATTTTAAAAATAAATAAATGCTCCTAATTTTCCTCCTGCTTAATTGATTTCTCTCTTGATTCTTTTTGGTAGGTTCTAGTCATAGTCATACAAATTATGTTTTGCATTGTTAGGTTAACAAAATCTCAAAGTATTTCACTTTTTTAATCCTTAGTTCCCTGATAATGTCACATGGTCTTGGGTTTGGAAAAGTATCCATGTCTGATAACTTTCAACTTATTATTATTTACACTTGAACTCAAATGTCTACTTAAATATAACATTGTTACACCTAAAGGAAATCTTAATTTTTTGCTAAACCTCAAATTTCTGACCTCAGCCCTAGATGACCAATCTGCAGTATTCTTTATCGTGGGGTACAGTAATCCCATTTTGGTAGATGATCAAAGTCAGAGTGTAACATTTATGTCTCATAGCATAAATTATAGTCACCCTTTATTTCCTTTAGCTCTGCCTGAGAACAAATTCCCAGCCTCTTTTGTTTTATGTAAGACTATTTGTATGAGCTCTGGTTAACTGAATGAAAATTTAAAATGATGTACACCATCTTTAAATACGGTCAACAAAAATATCCCATGAGTTATGTTCTTTCCCAACCATGACAAGGAGCACTTTTTAAGCCAGTTTCAGTCTCTGAAAACTGAGTGGCACTGCTTTCTCCAGCACATCTTCCACACCAATGACCGTTTTGGCATCGACTATATTTTCTAGTTTATAACAAAACTTCCACTTTGTAACCCTTCAAGGTTTTAAACTGATAAGCAGTTATCAATGACTGGGAGAAAATCTCCATGAATCTCCTTTTTTTGTGAATTCCTTTTGAGAATAAATTTTAACAGAATCTTCTGGTCTATGTTTTCAAAGTAAATCATATAGAAGACAGGCATGGAAGACAGAGACAGCACCTCCAAATATGTATTTGTTTCCTCTTCACTGTAATAAAGATAATATTGCCCTTGGGAAATATGGTTGGGCAGGGTTACTTTCATCCTATGATAACAGATCATGTTTTCTCAACATTAAAGTTCTGCAACTATGAGAGAAACCCAGTACTTGTGAGACATCCATCTCAAAGCACCAGACGCCCTTACACAAGGGGTACACCAGGAAGCTCCTGGTGCTTGCTGAGGTGCAAGAAATGAAATCCTTTATTTCTGACCGCAGGGCCTCCTCTTTTTTAGAAGTAGGAGGGAAAAATACAGCTCCTGCTAAACACAAGGCAAAGAAAGGTTGGCTCGCTTACTCCGTCCTTTCGGATTCACTTCAGTGTCTTCCCCAGTTAAAGGTCCCTGGTTTCCAGAGCTTGACAGATAAGTGATGACGTGGGTAATGGCTGTGGCTAACACGGAACTAGTTCAAAGCTTTGTTTTGCTAAACTATATCTTGATTTCTGGCTAGTAAAAATTCATGCTTTTAATTTCCCTCTTTTTTGCATGTTTTACATATCCAAAATAAGATGTGATGTTATTTGTTATGATTTTAAAATAAAATTAATTTGGTTTTAATTGGAACTGAGTTCAGTCCATCTACAGTGTTAAAGATTTATCTGTGGACTGCTAAATATTTTCGATGACTTTTTCCCTTTTTGGGTTATTATTATTCTGTGGGCTGCATATATCATATTTTATATGATAGAGGTGTTTTCTCTTTCAGTGTTTTGTCTTGCTATGTACCCCCAAATTTTTATTCACAAATATAAAACTCTAAAATTTATAATGCATGTCAATTTCATTATTTAATATAGTTTTCAGAAATGAAGTTTAGCAATTCATTTTATCATTTACATACAAGGCAAAAGGTGAAAGTGTTATTATCTTAATAAGAAAGTTTAAATTTGTGAGCCTACAACTTGAACTATATATACCTTTAATATAATATGTCTCATGCTTTTACACAAGAATGATCTTGAAAAAAGAAGAAAATACTAAATAATAGAATAATATATTTTCATATTTGTTTGAAAATAATCTAAAAGTAGACTTCTAATGGTTCTGCTAATTTCATCCTTGATAACTGCAACATTGAATGAGACTGACCACTGACATAGTGATAAATATATGCAGAGGACATAGATCTTTTTGGTTTTCATTAATTATTAAGTATTCTGATATTCTGTTTATATTTGAATTATAAGAAAACCCTATTGTATCCATGCAGAAAACTTCAGACTTTTAAACAGTAACTACTGTTCAATTGCACTTCTGTGTTTAATTATTTTAAATACATATGGCTGTAACTTTTGTCTGTTAATTAATATGCTTTCCACCAAGTTTATGAATATGTCCTTCTATAAGAAATGTTAGGACAAGTGATTGTATAAATAGATCTACAGATTATGTGTCTAAATTATAAAAAGTTTCAATAACTTCTCCCCTCCATGAATTTCCACATAACTAAGGAAATTTTCCTGTTGGAGGCCAGTCTGCAATTGTAAATACTAAACTAAATCCTGAATTACTTATTCTCTTACAACTGAGGTTTTTAATATGTTTCCTAATTCCATACATATGCAATTAAAAATGTATAGGCAGTCTTAATTCAATTTTGTTTGCAAGACAATAAATTCATACCATTAACTTTTAATGAATAAATTTTCTAGCCTCAGAAAAATATCTGAAAAATATGAAGTGTATTATCACAAAATATTATGTGAGCATGTTCATGAAATGCTTGCATACACATTTCAGAAAAGTAAAAATGCTTTATGAATACCATAATGCTTAAAATGAATGTAATCAAATGAGCTACTCCTGCATAAATAGGATGTTTATGATTTATTAACATTTTGAAAATAGAGGTTAAAGAGCAGAGCAATGTAAAAAGGACACCAATGCTATCATGGAAGTGGGTGGTCTCTATGATGGAGAATATTTGGACAATTTCACTTACTATGTATTTTTTCAACAATTAGTACAGTTCTCTGCAGCAAACTGTAGCAAGACACTGCCTTTTCCACATTGTGAACCTTCAGATGTTTGCACATATTATTTCCTTTCCCACAGATCTCTTCTTTTTAATCAACACTCTTCATTGCCTTTAACTATTCCTTTATACAATCCATAATTTCTAATTTACATTAATACATATTTATTCACATAGATGAAAATGTGCATATGCTTAATTACTATGAGAAATATTGAAAATAAGCTTTCTTCAGAAGGAAAGGATGCCTTAGGTAGTATCTTTTGATAAGATTAAGGAGTCACTTTCCCTTACATAGAAACATCAGTGAAAATTTAACACATGTCTTTTCTCTTTGGTACTGGGAATCAAACTCAGAACCTTGTGCTTGCCAAGCAGGCTCTTGTGCCACTGAGATATCTCCTATGCCCTAATTCATGTCTTTTTAAATGTACCAAGTAAAAGCAATTTAATTATGTGAAACAGAAGCTGATAGACTTATTTTTAATGGAAAGAGAAGATAAAAATAAAGTATATATAATACAGTCAAATTCTCAGTATGCCACGGTTTCTTGTGTGTGTGCATGTGTGTGTGTGTGTGTGTGTGTGTTTCTGTCTGTCTGTCTGTCTGTGTGCATGCGCGCGTGCAGTGAGGGTAGTAAGGGCACAGATTGTCATTCATACATGTTCTTCATTAACCAATTGAAATAATCATATTTTAAGAATTGATCTGTACTCTACTTTTTAAAAATCACAATAAATGAGGAATCAATTTAGTTTCATTTCCTATAGCAATTAATTGTTTCCAGCATTAGTGCTGCTACATTTCCAAGGGCCACTGATAATCAGCATTTTCTATGAACAAACCTGCGAAATGCTGGGACTATATCTACTAGTATTCTGTTTCATTTTAAAATTGTTTTGCATCCCTTCATTCTCTCTCTGTCTCATTCTCTCTCTCTCTCATTCTCTGTCTGTCTGTCTCTGTCTGGACATTGTGTGTTTCATAAGATTAAACTTGTAGCATTTACACTGAGCTGCACCTTCAATCATTTTGATTGATTTCCATTTGAGATGGGGTCTCACTGAGTTCCTCAATTGCCCAGACTTGGCTTCAACTTGCATTTTTCCTACCACACTCTCTCAGAGAGTGGGGATTGCAGGTGTGTGCCACCACATCTGGCGAAAACTACTCACCTTTATGTTAATAGTACACCCTGGCTTTGGATGGAATTTGTTCATTTAGTTAAGGAAAATTGGCACTTTAGGTCTTTTAATCCTCAATTCAATCATCCTATGGGAGCCAATACCATTGTAGCTTCGCAGACTTTCCAAGGTCTTTGCCACTGACACTTTTTCTCCTGTCAGCACATGCTCTGGTGTTTTGTGTTGAATCATTGCTGCTGGCAGCTGCACCTGTGTGCCTAGCGCAAGTGACCAGGATGTCATGAGAAAATGTGTAGAGTAGAACTAAACCCCAACTAATCCTGGCCTCTTACTGCGGAATGGGATGACGCCAAGGTAAAACCTATTCTTTCTCCAGAAAAGCCCTTCATGACTACGCCATGGGCCCCTCCCTGAGGACTGAGTTGATAATATTTCCTGTGTGGCTCTTTCCATTTCTAGTCCTCTTTAACTGAGAATGAATAAATTAATTCCACCTAATCTCCTTCTCTCTCTCTCTCTCTCTCTCTCTCTTTCTCTGTCTCTCTCTCTCAGTTTCCATGAAGCTTAACTTATATTTATGACAGAATTTAGGTATGACAGTGTTGATAGCAGATAAAATATGAATTAAGCCAAGGACGTATTTTATGTAAAGTCACAATCACACAAGATGTCAGTGATTATCACATTATTTGTTGCCAGCCTATTAAGTTCCAGACTGTGTTCTGTGTACTTGGAAATTAACAGGGAAGACAATAGGTGGTGCTTGTATTTTCAGTTTCCATTCCAAGTATAAAAAAGCATGAAAATAAGTAGAGATACTTGAAAGTTAAGATCAAAATAAAAGGATGTATCTGAACATTCGGAGTCTGGGAATAATCATATTCTAGTTGGAAGTTTCAGCAAGTACAAGCACCCTAAAAAGCCTGGGAATTTTTTTCTAGCAAAAAGAAGATGTGGGCAGAACATTATAGAATAAGAGAAGTAGAAAACACACTTTATAAAAATACGATATAATCTGAGTCATTTATCAAGTATTTAAAAGTCTTAGGAAATATGTTCTCTGTTGTTGAAAGATATCAGACATTTGAAGCAAAGCATGGCATTAGCAATGACTTTCCTAATCATTCTGTGAATAAATGGCCCTCACACGGTGAACAGAAGTAAGGGAAACAGAATTTGATGATGGAGAAATGGACGTGTGATAAGGTTGCAAGAATCCGTACGAACAATCTGACGATCACTGCATACAATCGCACATGCCCCTTGCAGGCTGGTCCTCTGAAGTGGAACCAAAGTGAATCACATGTGTATGGGCCTTTGCATTCTAAAATCAGAGGTCGTTAGTGCTACCCCAGTAAGCGCCTTCACTAAGGGCAGTGAGAGGAGCAGAGCATGGGTGAAAGCCATAGCAGCAAACGTCTCTAGCAGCAGGGAAATGTTATTTCCGAGAGGTTTCCCTGTGGCTCAGTAGCGCATGCAGCATAGGTGAGAAGATCTACTGTCAACTGGCCAAGAAGGTGATGCTTCACTATCCTATGAAAACATCAAGGGTATTGGGGAGAAATATTAGACTTCACATCCTTGTGAAACTATTTCTAACTTGCTGAGAGATTTATGTAGTGGACACAGAAAAAAGAGGAGGGTCACTTTTAGTTTACCTTTCTCACCATATTTGATATTCCTAATCGATTGATTGAATGGTGATGCACTGTAGTCCTATGGGGAAAATCAAGCTTTTATTCTCTGATATGGCCTCATGTTTATCATGAGTTCAACATCAGGAATACAGTACATTATGCAAGTTCAGAATTTAGAGAAGCAGCCACGGATAGAAATGTGAGAATTGTTATGTACATATGGTCTTTAAAACGTCAGTTCTGGATCAGGCAACTTAAGACAGTGTCTAGCAAACTTTTTTGATCCAAAATTTAAAAAAACCACTTCACTTTGTAACCTATAATAAGGCAAACCTTTCATAGAATTGCTTCCATCAGTTGTGCAGGACTGAAGATTTGAAAGGACCCACAAGATTTTCAGGTCATACACTTATTAAGGCTTTAATAAAATTAGGAATTATTGTACTCCAGGAGAAATATCAATGGCAATCACTGGTTGCCCAGCATGAATTTCATCTTTAATTTATGAACCACTCAGCTGTACAAAAGGCATCTTTGTTTTATGGGATCCAGAAATGCTTCCTCAAGGACTGTTGTATCTCACTGAGCTCAGCAGCCGGCGTGGTTGCACGAGCAGTAAAATTGGGTGTAAGCGGTCAATTTCCTTGTTGATAAATACTGCAAATAAGCTCCTCCTGGATCTTTCAGGAAATTTTTCATGTATAAATAGCATGTTATATCTTACTGGCAGTTTAAACTCATCTTTATCATGACAAAGAAGTGACACTAGATTCCAGGCATATTCAGAGACAAAATAGAACTAGTCTAGTGCAGCTGCAAAGCGAATTTTCCCTTCGTGCTTACTCTGTGTAAGACTCACTAATATATTCAACTGATTGCTACCATATTTCATGTAAAGCACTATCTGATCACAATCACTGAAAATGGCTTTAGGACTCCATTCCAATGAGTTAGGGGATAACTGTTGATTTAGCAATGAAGAGCTGATAAGGACTGAATCCTGGAAAACACCAATATGTAAACATTGAAAAGTGGAAAAGTAAATAAAAATTACTTGAACAAAAGTTATGATAGGAAGAAATATAAGAAGGCTGTGGTATCCTACAAAATCAGATGGAAATCTCTGGAAGGAGAAGTGATTGAGGGAAGCATTGTTGAAAGAAATAGGACACCATAGCTTAAGAAAAGAGTATTTTTGTTGACGATACTGACAATAATTAAATAAATGTCTATTTAGAATGAACAGAGGAGAAAATAATACATAAGAAATCAAAGACTGGAGCAAGAGATATTTAAAGGTACTTGCACTAAAAAGGAGAAAGAAATGGGATAATAACATGGGGTCAAGAGATTGCTTTGTATGGGCCAAGTTACAAAGTGCTTTTATGTCAAGAGGAATAATCCAATGCAAAAGAAAAGTGTGCTCATTGGAGAGATAAAGTGACACTGCAGGAAATAAAGAAGGCAAGAGAGGGTGGTGCCTAGTAAACCACCAGAGAGTTTTTACACGGTGTAAGAACAAGGTCAGTTGCTCCATTTTAGTAGAGAGTGGGCAGAGTATTTAGCAGCTAACAAACATTACTTTAGTGGCTGGTGTGAAAGCGAGGGAGTTCTCCAGTGACTCCTAATATCAAGACATGTTTATTTTATGGGAGAGACAGAGGGGGCCATGGATCATTAGATCTCACTGAGAGGTGGGGAAAGTGATATTTATTGGAAGGAGTGGAAAAATAAATTAATAGGAGAACATAGTTGGTTTGTTGAGTACCACTGAGGGCCCATTTATGACTTCTACTGTCTTACCAAATGACTTTGTGTTTTATGATAGCTATTTTCAACTGTGTGTGGTTAAATGCAGCAAGTTAGCTGAAGGCTTCTGGGTAAGGGTTTGGGTGACAGTCTGCTGGGAAAGCATAGATAACAGGAAATCAGAAGGCGAAGCTGTAGACATAAACATGAAGAGAAGTTCCTAGTCTAGGGTGAGTAAGAAGACAAAGGAAGTAGTGGTGGAAAATTAAAACAGTAGAAAGTAGACAGATGTTGTAGTCAGGGCCAAAAGGAGGGGTCTGATAGCAAGTGAATTCTAAAGGAGAGGAGCAGAGATTAGAACTTTTTAAAGTAGATTTTTTGGGAGATAGTGCAGCTTGTGGTGGTTATAGGAACAGTAACATTATTACGGAAATGAGTCAGGATAATGGGCAAGAGAAAGAAGTTGCAAGGAGAAGATGAAATCAGGAGAATTCTGAGCGGAAGGAGGATTGTCATGTGGATGGTCACATCTCGCAGGATGGGCGCTAATGAAGGCTGCAGCTGTACATGGAAAGACAAGAAGAAATGGTATTTGCTTATAGCCGTGGTGTAGCCTGCTTTCCGTGGATCTGAGATGTGGTTCTGCCCGCTTGCAGCAAGTGCGCTTGCATATTGAGGCCTGAGAATCACCTGCTACTTTTGTTATCGGCAGCTGCAATACTCAGTAGAAATTTTCTTCAGTTTTCTTACTTGGCTGAAACTAACCAAGAGTTCCTTGATGCTCATTGTTCTAATTCCCAGCATCTGCCCAGCACTTCCGGTGAAATCCTTCCCTCCACTTCCACAAATGGATACAGGGCTCGCTAGCTCTTTTCTTTGCTTTTTTAGGAAAGGCAGTGTTCTATGAGAGCTCTTGGATGGCTTGTTCAGTTTCCTTCCCTGCACGGATGGTGCAAAGAGTTTCTGACGTGGAATGATCAAAACGCTCTCATCTCCCAGTGCTCCTGTGGAACTCTGACTCCAACATGGAAATTGAAACTGCTTGAATAAACATTACACTCTGGAGAGCAAATACACATCACACACTAGTGTGATAGTGCATGGCACTACTTAACGCTGAATGTTTTTGTGCAGCTTTCTTCTTCTCTGCCTGTGCATCAGAACTTCAACAGTGATTATCTAACCTCTCTCTCACTCACTAGCATGGTTTGTGGTTCTTTCCCTTTCGTGTATACATATATTAATATTTTTTCAATTCTAAAAATACTTTCTTTTGGCAAACCAACCAATATCTATCATGTTTTAAGAGCCAAATATCATCTCATCAATAAAGCCTTCAGTCATTTCTGTATTCTCATTTGTCTATCTATACCTAAAGTTTATTTTTACTCCTGCTTTTAGGTATTGATTTCCATCAGCACATTCCAGTTGACATACTTCCCTTGTTCTCTAGTTTCCTTTTTTTTATCAATTGCATACTGTCTGGTGATTTTTCTACTGCTTAATGCAGTCCTGGAAATATAGGAAAGGTTTAGTAAAATGATTAGTGAATATGTAAATAAGTTGCATAAATAACCATTTGGCTTCATGGCCAGTGACTTATCTTGGAAATATAATATTCTAATATGTATAAACCTGGCAAACTTACATAACATTTGTGAATTTGAGTTTTTATTAAAAATGCATGTTTTGTCTTTTTCAACAAGTGGTATCAAATTCAATAAACAAATGTATCAGCTCTCAAACATAGTGGCTACAGGGACAAAGCCCACTCGGCAGTCATTTATTTTATGAGCCATTATTTCCATCGGTGCAATCATCATTTTTGTGATTGCATATGTTTAAATATTTGCAATTTTATTTTTCCAGTTTCATTTTTCAGAACAGTGACGCATCTGCCTGCCCATTAGCTCTTTAGAATGTGCATAAAACTCCGCTTAACTTCAGTAAACTTTAAGAGTTACATTTCATTTACGCCAACTATGCATTTGATGGGATGATATAAATGCCGTGCTTTTGTGATCAAAATTCGCATGGTAAGGACCTTGCATTTGAACAATGCTGATGCAGCATTAATACCAGTGTAATTGCAATTGACATCATACGAGTTCCTTGGCAGCAATAGTGCTCTCAATAATGCAAATAGAGTGCATAATTAAGGTGAAAAATACCACGGCGATCAGCAGAACGCCTCCTTGGGAGCCTGTACGCGTCCTTGTGTTATTGCTATGAGAGCAGTGATCACATCCTGCGCCTTCTGAGGACAGCGCATAATGGGCAATGTGTGAGCATCGTAAATGATGGGAACCAACATGGGCAGCAGCTGTGTGTCTCGTTTTCTTGCAATGTTTATTCATAGAACACCCCCATGCTCCTGTCACTGCGCGTGGGTACTATGAATACACAGCACCGAAGGGTAGATTAGGAAGGGAAGTCAGACAGTTTGCTGTGTTTAAAATTATGTTAAAGAGGAAGCCACTTTGAGTCTTTTGGGCTATTTGTTACTGTATAGTGCATACAACCTGAAAGAATAAATGACATCTGAAAGGTACAATAGATACTGTGAAAGGGAAAGAAACTTCTCAAAAGGAAAGAAGAACTAGGACAAGGAAAAGGAGAAAAGAAAGAAAGAAGAAAGGGAATAAATATATACATACATATACTCACACAAGACAGCTAAGATGATTGTACTACTAATTTCTCTTGATTTATTGAAAGGAACAGTTAATGGTTAATTTTTTTACCAATTTTGCATGCTTATGTACGGTAATTGGAACAACTACTTTGAAGACAATATGCAACATAACAACTATTGCTAAATTTACGTCATCTTGTTTTTTGAAATTCCACATAGTTTCCAATATTTTTGTACTATTTTTATTTGCTTTAAAGTAAAAAAACTTTTATTAATATTCTAAAATCCTTTTCAGTGCTTTAATAATACACAGCTCATTAAGAGAAATCTAGTATGTAATAATGTTTTTATTACATTTAAATTAGATAGTGTAGAATTATATTTAGATTGATAACTGTCCAAAAATAGACAGTCAGTGAATTTTAGTTATTAGCAGTAGTATACTATACCTTCATCTATTATAAGTGTACAAAAGGGGCCTGGGGTACAGTTCAGAGGAATAAGCACCTGGCTGGCAAGTACAAGGTTCTGAGTTCAATCCCTGGTACCACAAAAAAAAAAGTGTTCACTATTAAGTGTCATCTGTTAATTTAGCATACATATTAGTAGTATGGAATGAACTCTATAAAAAACTGTACTTCTTACCACTGAATTTCAAGTATCTTAAAGAGTTTCTGACTCAGAGAAATTTTTTACTTGATATTTTTTAAGTGGGTTAAAAAACACAGTATACCATTTGTAACTGAAACTGGTTCCCATTTATGGTGCATATTATGCAGGGGTAGGTAGAACTATATGAAGTGACCCACTACAGGAGATAATCACAAAAATACCATTATTTTTGATCAGTTGTTCTTGAGTTATAGTATCCTCAGTGATTAAAACTTCAAATTTTAAAAAAATTAGTTGAAAATACAGCCTAACAGAGTGCAAAGAAATCTGTGTGGTTAGGAAGTTGAATTCTGATCAATATTGATCTTTGGAAGAACCATATAATTATTTATTATTAACATTAGCATTACCATATTTATTATATGGAGTAAGTGTTGTACTCATTGGCAATTTACTGAGATGAGCTGGAGCGCTTGGGTGGGTGGAGACTGGAACAGTGAGAGCCTGCCTGCCCTCCTGAATCCTTTCCCAGCCTGAAATGCTAATTTCTTTCCTATTCTCAAGTTTTAACTGTTCTCTGAAGTACTAATTACAACTTTTCATTCATCTCTCATTCATCCCCCTTTACTTTATTTTATGTTTTATTAATAAAATGGTAATGCTTGCAATACATAATGTTTACTTTTATCAGGCAAAGTTAGTGCATAGTAACACATTTTAATTTTTTATCCTCTTCCCCTCCCATCTCCCCTCCTAAATAGCTAAATAAGTTAAATAAGTAACTTCAAAGAAGAGAAAAGTAAACTAAGAAGAATATACACATAGGGAAGATAAAATACTTTTAAATAAAGAAAAGTGTCTTGTGTCTAATATTTTCATGGTCGTTCAAAATTGAGCAAGTCTTTCATACACATATATATTTTACATTCTTTCTCTTAGCTTTTGCTTTATTATTTAGACTATCATGCCTGAGTTCTCTGTATTTGTAGATAATTTAGTATTAAAAGTAGTTTTTCCCTATTGACAACCCTCCAAAAATAAAATTAAAGGTAATAATAATGCATTAATTTTTCAATCATTCAAGTAGATATTCAATGATTCCTCTACTAACTCCTTAAAAAGGAAAAATCATAAATCTTATGATGCAAACAAATCAATGATAACATACATTCACCAAGTATATTTGTTCCTCACTTTACTGGGAAAACTGAAAACTAACTGAGAACTAGCTTCTCATTTTGCTTTTATATTGCAGACATCCTAAAGTTTCCGCTATCGAACAGACTGTTCTCAGAGCAGACCTCATAATGCCCCAAATGTTGTCAATTATTGATATTTTTACAAGTTGGCAGAAACATGGGAATCTTTTTCACTTCGATTTGGCTTCTCTTAGATCCTAGCTCTTAAATATCAAAAACTAAGAGCATAAAATACCCCAACCTTTAAGCCAGACTCAACCTATTATAATACCCCAGCTGGTCTATATTTTTTATGGAAACAGGACCAACAGTCACAAAGACATTGAGAAAGATGGATTTCAATTGTTGATGGTTCAAGGAAAAATTTAAGTTTTAATATACAGAAAAATATCAAATGTTTACAGATTTACCTAAAGAAAACAGAGTGCTTATATAAATATTCAATTCAGAGGTAGACAGAACAACTTACAAAGGAAGGGTATATTTGAATTTAAATACTTTGTGAATGTATGAGCTTTAATGACTGCCCTGCAACTTAATTCCTCATATCAAGTTTTAATATATAGTTGAATTCACTATATCTCTCTATATGTGTGTGTTTTCTTCATTCATCCTTGAAATACTTTTATCTTATTTTATTTAGTTTATTGTTCCAGCACCGTTTAATGCATGTGCAAGTTATATGTTGACATATAATTTCCTGCCAGACCTTTCGGTGTAGCACACTAGGCGGTTTAAAGGCTACTTATTTTGCATTCACATGACTTAAGACACTGCACCATTTCAATGATTTTATATGAGCAAACGCATGGAAAAGAAAAATAAAGTGCACTCTGACAGGGCTGTCCTGGCCCAGGTAGCAGAGTCACATTTTGCTTCTGTTGAACATAAACACTTTCACCAAATAGGAAGACAAATAAAATCACTTCGGGACCATGTCAATCAGCTTTTCACTGCTGAGAGAAACAGAAGTGGAAAAAGTTGATATAAAGGAGGAATCATTTTTTGGAAGTGGGGCTTTACAGGTTTTACTCTACAGTAACCCTGTGGTTTTGGAAGTGTGGTGGCGCCGCTCATCATGGCAGATAATGTGTGCCAAAGAGGACGGCAGCAGAGACGCAAAAGGACAGAGGAACTCTTCAGAGTGCCAGTATAACTTTAAGGGAAGGCCCAGTCACGTGACAGAACCCCCCCCCCCCC
The DNA here is from genome assembly GCA_004027595.1 of Dinomys branickii. NCBI lineage: Eukaryota > Metazoa > Chordata > Mammalia > Rodentia > Dinomyidae > Dinomys > Dinomys branickii. Next base: position 31,674 of record PVLD010010669.1, on the reverse strand, counting down.
CCCCCCCCCCCCCCCCCCCCCCCCCCCCCCCCCCCCCCCCCCCCCCCCCCCCCCCGCCGCACTTCCCACGGGCTCCGGTATCACTACCTCCTATGCTGCCGCAGGCCGAGGGCCAAATGACTTGATTTATGAAAACAATCATCAGCAAATGACTTTTGTGGTGCACTGTCCATCCCAACCATAGCAGTCAGTATGATGGAGTGAGGCAGAAGTGAGACCAGTCCATAATAGCCAGTGAGCCCCCAACAAATGAAACACTGTTCAAGATACTTGAATGATCTCCTACCTACCCTCCTCTCGCCCATTAACAGAACTGCATCTTTGTCACATGGAGATCACCCCACTTCAATATTCCCGCCACTTACACAACAGTTAAAAAGAGCAACGGATTAGCCTGTGACATCTGTCATGAAGACTAACACTGTGTTTCCATGGACCTTCTCCAAGGTGAAGTGACACAAACCCACATCCTCTAACTAGTGCCTGCTCAAACCTCCTTAAAACCTCACAATTTCATTGTCCGGTGCCTTATTGTCGCATGGAACCAACTAACCAACACTGTCCAGTCATAAGTACGTTCTTGGGGACCCATGCCTAGAAAGAATTAGCAGATAAAACCCTTACAAAAGTCTGCAGTCAGTGTGTATTGTTATATATCTGTCAGCACTGTGCATGTTTGTTGTTTTTTCAGAAAAGGAATAATAAATGAAATACAGTAAGTAGCTGATTCCTGCCAGGCCTATGGTCTGACTGTTTGCATACTTGTCCTGTGGCATATCCTTTTCACACCGTAAGGAGTTGGGTTAATGCTAATAACAGAAATTACACACACATAAATCAATGCTGTTTGCCGTAACTCCTTACATAGCGCGGCACAGATACACAGCATGTCGATTGCCATGTTCTTCCATCTAACAGCACCCTTTAGGAATTTTCGTTCTATTCCTCCTCACATTTTGGATGTCCTCACACAAAGCAGATCTTAGTTTAACTTCAAGGGATCATTGGACCAAGGTGCGATTTCTGCATTTAGAAGGTGATGGTGACAGATGTTGGCTTGGTTACTTCTCTCTCGCTGCTGAGACAAAATACTCAGTGCCCAAAATGAAGGACGGAAAGGTTTATTTAGCCTACAGTTTGTGGCGGTTTCAGTCCATATTGGCTGGTTCTGAGGCAGAGTGGCACATGGCAGAGGGCAGACGTTCATGGCAGCAGAACACAGCAAAAACAACCAGAGCAAAAGAGAGGAATGGCCCCAAGCAGCCTTTCTCTCCCTTACCTTGTAAACAACCTACTCTCATCCAGGGGCCCTGTAGCACTCCCATAATCTCCATGCCCTCCTCTTCCACAGGCTCAGGATGTGTACAAAGTAAGCACCCTGACTTCCTGCTGAGTCACTCAGCCAAGCCTCTAGACTCCCCAAGTTGACACAGTGTATCAACCATAACAGATGTTGTCACAGCTGCCATTGTTTTAAGGATGCCATGGTGAAGCAAATCCTTCCTTTTCTATGATCAAAACACTGTATAAAATTCATCAAATATCTCTTAAAATTTGAGGTAACTGTTAATAATGAATCAGTAGGTGTACTTCATTATTGTTTGCTTTTTCCCCCAAGCACTGCCAATTCAATTACTTAGTATGCTGATTATTTCACCATTTAATTTATATTTGAAATTCATCATTTGAAATTCATCACCTAGTGCCAACATATACTAAGAATGCTTTCTGGAATGTATGAACTTCCATTAGTTTGAGATTCTATTATTTTCTAAGTGTATTTCTTTACAATTCTGAGATTTTGAACTGAAAGTTTATGCAACCTAAAAATTTTATTAATTCATGCCACTTAGTAATACAAAGTGATTTTCAGAACCTTACTAATTTGGTTACATTTTCACTGCAGTTAATCTTGATATTCTATTTTTCTGTATCTAAATATTTGTATTTTACTGAATTTTATTTCTAATATTTCTGCAGTAAAGTTATTCAGACAACTAGTAGAGGAGTTCAACTTGTATTTGGTAGTTGGAATTTTGTGACAGTAGATTTATTCTGAGAATTGTTTTATCACTATTTTTTTCTGATCCATTTGTCCATGTCATTGATTTCTTTAATTGATTGTTAGCAACCTTTAACCCAATCAAAATATTAGTACCTTTTATTCGTGGACCTCTCTGTGTTACACTGGTCATCAAATCTGTTATTTACGATATCATATTTTCTTCCTAAACTATATTTATTTGACTATTTTAGGAATCAAAAATTATCCTTTTGTACTTTATCTGTTTTAACACCTTGACTCATCCCATTCAGATTCCTGGCTTTAATAATCAATTGTATTCCATTTATTTCAAAATTTACCTTGCTAATCCATTTTTTCTCATTTGCCCTTCTACATCCACCCTCCTCTCCTTCATTGTTACTTAGCTGTGCAATAAACAACTCCAACTAAACAAGTTCTAAATAGAACCAGCCTCTACCCCACTGCATAGCAAAGACTTCAGCAGAAGGTAGAGGTGGTATCAAACAGAAGGATAAATACTTACATAAAAATATTACGGTAAAATACATGATGTTACAATTGCCTCTCAGAATACTCTCCTTCACATCAAACACGTATCTTGTCATCGTTCTCACTTTCTGAAAGCGATTGAGAAGTCTTTTTTACATAACTGTCTTCATCTGTCTGGTCCTGGTGATCATACTGTCTTTAATTGACTCAAAATATTTACCTTTTGTGATTGTTTTGACTTTGAAGAAGAACAAGAAGTTATACAGCAGCAGATTCAGGAAATAACATGGTTAAAAACACACTGTAGTATTTTATGAGTCTGCCTTTCCATACAATGGCACGTAGTAACAGTGTTCGCCACATTTTTTACCACATTTCTTCAAGATACTAAGTGGAAAAGCACTTCCATAAGTGATTGAGAAAGTGGAAACAATGATGAAATAAGTATTTTGAGGGACATTATTGGCAGTGTGTCTTGTACTGTATTTTTTTATTTAAAAATTCACCATTATTTTATCACAGCTCATAAACTTAATAAGTACTTTAAGTGTATGAAAAACTCTAGCTGTATTTTTACTGTGGAAATTCTTATATATTGAGAAATACGAATGTTGAAAACACGGAAATAGAAAAGTAGCTTAAACATTTTACCAAATATGCCATTATAAGAGATTTGAATTAAAAAAATGAGGCACAGCATGTTAAAATGTGTAAATGTCACTACATTCTGAAAACTCTCATATCACACCAAGTTTTTAATAGTGTGGAAAATTTCTAATGTCAAATATTTGTGCTTGCAGAGTTGTGATCAGTTGAGGAAAACTAGTTCTTATTGTCATTCAATTTATTTTTGACATTTTATGTACCAATTTTGAAATAGGATTCAGATGAAGGTAATGACTTCTTTATTAACTTAGCAATTTGATTTGAGTAACAATTTGATTATACAAGCATTATAAATATCTATATAAGAAGAAATATTTTCATTAAAAAGAATTGCTAGCCCTTTATAAGAAACTTTTGCATAAAATAGTTACACAATAATCTCCCCAAATGTGCCTTTATTATATTACTTACATATAAAAATATTGATTTTGTAAGTATAAAAATATGTATATATTTATACATGTGCATGCACATATACATTGCACGTGCATTTCAATGAGAAGGTGGCCATCAAAATTTCATCACAAAGAACATATTTATGTGCCTATTTGTCATTCAAATGCATCTAAATGCCACAAAGACTATTTTTTCTTAAAGCTTCAATTTCCAGAAGTTTATTATATCATCCCTCAACATGTCTCCACTCCTTATAAAATGAATAATTTTGCAGAGCCTTCAAAAAATTTTCGAGTAGCTCCCTTCAACTTATACATTGTTCTAATGCTCTGTGTTACCTGCATGGAATTGTCACGCAGTGTCTTTACCGTGTATGCGTCTCCACGTCACTCTGCTGCAGGAAACTAGCGTTACTTACTTCTGACTGAAACAGAGCTATAATCCTAAGCTTTAATTTTTTCTTTCATTCACTTTGCCTTCTGCAACAGCAATCACTAGTATATTTATTAAATATTTTAATCACTTCATAAAATTGAACTTGAGGAAAATGAACCCTGTTTAAATTTTTAAAGAATTCATACAAAAACATAGAAAGAAGCAAAGCCATAAATTTATACTCTTCTATTATGGCAAGCTCCTTTCATTAGACAATTTTGATTTTAGTTAGTTCTATATGGATCGTATTATCTAATTACAGACTAATTTTGACAAATAAAAACCATTGCATTAGTGTAGCTTCTGCCTTAATCACAGACATTAATATACTGTTCTTTGAAATTTGATTTGACAGCCTCTTCAAATTCAGAAATTGACTTGCTAGAGACCTCCAAGGTCATGATCCTTCAAAGCACTGTTTGTCAAATTGCCCTGACATCCCTTCTGCAGGAAAAACTACTCTTTGATTATTAATGTGCAGTGAAAGGTAGCAAAAGCTTGCATACTGATCTTACAGATCAAGAAAAATCTTGGCCAAGGGAGCAGGTGAAACTACCTTGAATTAAACTTCTTATATGAAATCTTGTCAGAGAAAAATATGGCTATATTGCTGAACATTTACTTTATAAAAAGAAATTTTCAAAAGGTATTGCACATCTGTTGAAGGCAATGCATAGTGTTCCAAGTTTTTAATATAGAACACATGAAACAGCTGTGTACAGATTCTTGCTTTCACACTTGAAAATATAATTAGTGATACTGATTTCCAAGTTAAATTATACTTCAGAGATTATACAGATTTCTACTGCCCTCTGCTTATCCAAGATCAACAAAATACATCCATATATTTTATAAATAAATGTAGAGTTCCACGTAGTCAAGGAGTATTATTTTTAAAAATTGTTGTAAAAGCAAGGTAGAATGGCACAGGCCTATAATCCCAGCACACAGGAGGCTGAGGCAAGAGGATTGCTAAGAGTTTGAGGTCAGCCTGGGTTATAAAGTGAGTTCATTCTAGTCTAAACTATAAAATGAAAGACTGTTTTTAAAGCACAAGAAGAAAATAGTTATTATTATATTGTCTTCTAATATTTTATGAATTTCAACAATACAATAATAGGTATCACTGAAAATGTTCTGTGTATAGTTGTATATGTGTATATGTATGTATACTTCCAAACAAATCAATATTTGCAAGAACAGAAGAATATAAAAATCATCTCTCTTTCCAAACTAGATATCAAGACTTTTAAGGATAATGAGATATCTTTTTAATCCCAAAAGAAGAATGAAAATTGTCAGGCATCTGATTTCTCATTGGTAAAACTGGGCACCAAAGGATATTAGAAAAGGCTTTGCAAATATTTAAAGCAAGAAATGGTGGATTCCTCAGTTTTGTAGCTATAAGTGTTACCTTTCAAACATAAATGTGAAAGAAATGCATTTTTAATGTGCCAGACTTCAAACTGACTTATGTCCCATGCATCATTTCTTACAAAGACATCTCCAGCAAAAGATAATGAACATCACAAAAGGACACCATGAGTAAGGTGTTAATTCAGAATTTCTTTCAAAACAAGCCAAATAATCATATTATTGCTGTATCAATGCCATAAAGCAATCAGTCCACATTGGAAGAGAGAGGAATACAAGAGGAATATCATTGAAAAACTATGCCATAGTTTAAACCACAGACAAGACAGAAAGAGATATAGGAGTGGATGGTTTAATGGTTAAAGCAGGTAGTAAATAAATATTTTTAAATTTGTGCATAGATTAGACAGGAGAAGGCCTCTGGTTGATTGATTTCTACTCCTCTGAGCAATGCTTTCCTGGTTCTTCTTTCTGCCTCTACACTTCTGCCCACAATGGCTTTCCCCATCGCTGATTTTTGTTTGTTTGTTTTCCTGTTTTGAAATAATTGCTTTTCTCTGAACCATGATTTTTCCTGAAATATCCCTTTTTGGCTACACAAGAAATGTTAAAAAACATGATTCCCTGATATTGTCACCTAAATGCAAAAAATATTCTGTGGGTAAAGAAATCAACGGGGACCCCATGGAGATTTACAGTGTAAATAAACTAACCCCACCATGCGAATTTATAATAGCGCTGTCTTTTTTGTCTGATTGGAAATTCACGATTAAATGATTAGTTAACAGCAAAACATAGGGAAAAATGATCACAACCTTTTATTTTCTTTTTTGTGAGTGTGTGAATGTGTGGTGTATGTATGTGTGACTGTGTATGTGTGTGCATGTGTGTGTGTGTGTGTGTATGTGTGTGTGTGTATGTGTGTGAACGTGTATGAGTGTGAGTGTGTGTGAGTGTGATTGTGTGTGGATGTGTGTTTAAATGGTTTGAGGCAAGGCAGAGAAGCATAGCAGGAAGGAATACAGCAGCAGCCTGTTCTGGGAAGGGAGCTCAGTGGTGATATACGTGTTCAGTGTGTGAAGGCCCTGCACTTTGACCCACCACTTCTCAGAGGAACTATGCTTTGGGTGGCAGACTGACAGTGTTTGGTAGCAATGACGGAAGAGGAGCAGATTTCCAGTGAAGTATAAAATAATTTACATGTAAATTTTGAATTCTTTGTAAAATATCATAGTAAGACCAACAGTCTTCTCAAATAGAAATACCAATATCATTATTCAGGGTGGACACGTGTTGTTTTCCTAGACTGGAGAAACGACTACAGATCCTGGTAGATTTTTCTTCTTTGCTGGTTTTCTATGCCATTATGGGATTGAAATATTGTGGATAGGTAGGAGCGGACCAAAACAGATTGGCACTGATCTACTAGGTTTGAAATTTCTAAAAGGCCAAAGATTAATTTTGTGCAGGTCTGTGTTAAACTGAATTAATAGATTCAGGAAGGCATAAATCAGTTTCATCTGTGAGTCCTTTTCAAGAATTAATTAAAATCAAGTAGTATGATCCAAACATCCACCATAGGGGGCCAACTTGATATTAACAAATTAAAAGGAAGTATTCAGTAGAGAATAAGTAAGGATAAACCAGGATAAAGTAAATAAACATTAAAATAAAACATACTAAGTAGCTACTGTAAATATTTGATACACACACTTTATAAAATGACATTAGAAAATGTTTTTTAAATTTTTTTGCAATTTATATAATATAAAAACCACATGAGTTATAAGTTATAAGCAAAAACAGAATCACACATTGATATTTCCTTGATTTTTTAAAGAAAAGATGATTGTAAGATAAAACTCATTTTATTGTGTATTAGTTTCTTTCCTAAAATGAAAAAAAATTCACTTTGCAACAATATTCTAAGGTTTTGTTATGGTTGATACATTGTGTCAACTTGGGGAGTTTAAAAGGTTAACTATGTGATTCAGCAGGAAGCCAGGGTGCTTACTTTGTACACATCCTGACCCTGGGGAAGAGAAGGGCTTGGAGACTGTGTGAGAGCTACACGCCCCCTGGGTGGGGGCAGGCTGTTTACAATGTAAGGGATAGAAAGAGACTGCTTGCCTGCCATTTGTCCTTTTTGCTCTGGTTGTTTTTGCTGTGCTCTGCTGCCATGAAGTTTGCCCTCTGCCATGTGCCACTCTGCCTCGGAAGCAGCCAAGTATGGACTGAAACCTCCACAACCGGTAAGCTAAATAAACCTTTCCTTTCTTCATTTTGGGCGTTGGGTATTTTGTCTCAGCAATAAGAGTAAAGTAACCAAAACAGATTTCTTCTTTTCACCATAGCTCTCTTATTTCTTGGGTATAAAACATATATATTATTAAAGTTATTTAAGATTTTCTGATCATGTATTTTCGGAACTATCAGAAACTAATTCATCTGCCTGTAAGATTGGACAGATCACGTTCAATTATTTGTATGTAACTGTATTATACTGTGACACATTCTAAATGCCAGATTTTTCCAATAGAAAGGCTTATAAATAATCAAGGACAGGAAGACGTGGATTGATTCTAGTTGAAAGGCATAGAGATACTGGAGTAGTTTTAATTTTATATGTTATAGGTATTCACTGAAAATGATTCAGTTAATATGGCTGTGTTTTCTTTAGAAGGGATCTGATGAATGAATATGCAAATCTAAATGAAGAAACTTTGAGATATCCAGTTGTCATCCCTAGAACGCAGGTACATCCAAGCCATCCCTGGAATCCACTGCATATTTCTGTCTGTTGCCCACTATTGTCCACAGAATCTAGTAGAATTCCTTGTGGCATTTATTAAAGGCTAATTATCTATGTTCAAAAGAATGTAGACCCAAAAAACACCAACTGAAAAATCCCCATCAGAGCCTAACTTTTAAAATGAAAAAGAATCCCACTTAAAAGTTAAATTTGTTTGAAATTGCTGATGTATTACTACAGAACATATTTGTTTTACATTATGTTTAGAGGTGGAAATAAACATGGTGACATGAAGATAAAGTTTAGAATTTTACTGCCTAAATATATTTATTGGTAACATGAGGGAAAACTTCAATATGTTCAAAATATTTTATATATTTCATACTATTTTTATTTTAGAATAATTTTTAAGTCCAGGGATGTAGCTCAGCGGTGCAGTACATGTCTGGCAAGTGTGAGGCCCTGAGTTCGATTCCTGTTACCAAAAAAAAAAAAAAAGAATAAAGACCAAAATATTTTTTAAGTAGATGTAAGCAAGAAGAGGGTAAACTTGCAATTCTGCTACATGCTGTAGAGTTTCACTTCTGCTTCCTTTCTTTCTGCTATAATCTATTTAGAACATTTTGTAGTCATCACAAATGTACAGCTCAGCATTTATTGGAGACAACATTAGAACAGCACCATGTTGATCAAAGATTTAAAGTGAAGGCTTCATATTGGACATGATCATTCCAAGAAGAGAAAATACACAGCATTCCCTTTCTGGGCATTTTCCTGGAAGAATTAAAAACATCATATCAAAAAAAATAAAAAATAAAAAATAAAAAATAAAAACATCATATCACAGTGATATATGTACAACCAGAACAGTTTGTCATAGCAAACTCTTGGAAACAATCCACATACCCATCAACAGAGGAATGAATGAAAAAAGATGTAGGAATTTTCTATCATGGAGTACTACTCAGCTATACAAAAGGCTAAACTGGAGGTATTTATAGGGAAATGCATTTTACATGAATCCGTACTTATGAATGTAATAAATCAGTCTGGCGTGTGTAAACATCAAATTTCTCCCCAGTGTAAGAAGCTGAAAGAGTAAATAGGACTTAAAATGTAAAACAAATATTGTGAAATTGAAAGAAAATGCTAAAAAGAAAGAGAAACTGCAGTGGGGGAAAGGAGAAAGGAAGGAAGAGAAAATGAAAAAGTACATGATATAGATATCGGTATAGATGATACAGATAGAAATACACACACAACACAGTATGAATTGCTATTAGTTCATTGAAAGAAACGATATATGGGTATATTGCTTGATCAATTATTTCATGCCAATATTTTGTAATATGAACAACTACTTCAAAGATAGCAGCTATGCAATATATTAACCACTGTCTCTCTCCTACCATCTTCTTTTGAAATTTTATACCATTGTTTTTGTTATTTATTTTTCTTTTTAAAATAAAAAAAGAAGCCAAAGCCATAAAGTGAACAATTTTTGACTGAGAGCAGAAGTTTGCAGAGTGAATCATCAGCTGAAATGCACAGAATTCCTTGTGGGTGTGTTTCATTGTTCAGCAGAAATCAATATGACAACTCAAGTCAGATACTGTAATCGCAGTAACTTTTTAAAGTCTGAACATTTATTGCTCATCTCTTTCTGTCATTTGATGTAAGGTGTTTCAAATTTGAAACAATCTGCGTAAAATACAATCATTGTGTTTGAAATTGTTAGCAGAGGCGGTTGAAAGAACTCTTCAGTGTTCTCTTGATGTTACTGCTAGAATTTTACGCCTTATCATAGGCCAAACGTAAACACAATTATTGAAGAAAATCCCACTAACAATTCTTACATTTTGTTCTGCCTAGTATTTTCTGTTTGTAACGTATTCTTTGTGCATAAAAATCTGCAGCTACACACACACACACACACACACACAAACACACACAATTCCATAGAGAAAACCAAGAACTAAATTTCTAATTTTTAAGTAAAAAATTAAGTACATAACAGGCATTTGTTCTTGAAATCAACCATAACAGACTGTTTTTGAGACAAAAATGTACAGATTATGCTATACATGTCAAATTCTGTATCTCTGAGTCTTGAGTTCCTTGAATTTTAGAGAACTTTTAGTTTCCAAGGTTTTGTAAATGGAAACTGTTTTGTTAATTACAGCACCTTGGCAAGGCAGTATCTTACATAAAATTTCCATTAGATAGCACTGACCTAAAGAACACTGTCAAAACCAAGCCAGAGGAAGCCAAAACTTGAAAAGCTTTTTTTTTGTTTTAACGTCTTAGAAACTTATCATGAATAACCCTAATGCATATTAAGAAGCCCAGGTCAGGCAGGGTCAGAACTTGTTTTCCTTATTTTCCATATTTATTTCATCCCTTTCCTTTATCCTTCGTACTCTTTGCAGGGTCGCTTTGGGGAAATCACAGGAGGAGAAGTGAGGAGCAGTGGGATAAAATTCAGTAAACTGAAAAGCCTGGGAAAACAGAGGATGGATGAACTGTGAGATATGCAGTTTGTTAGCCTCAAATATTTCTAACATAAAAGAGTGCAGATGTACTATAATCACAAAACCCCAATACTATATAGTAAGGTAACAAGAGAACAATGATGGATGTTTAATTAAAATGAGAAAGCAAGCTACATGTTGTTCTTACTTTGCTACATCTTCTCATATGTCCCCAATTCTCCCTGTGCCGATTCTCAGTGACAAAAAAAAAAAAGGCTCCTTACATTTATGTATTCATTTTTAAATGTAATTTTAATGTGGGTCAAATGTATTCCTAATGTTTCACTTATCAGGATGATAAAATGTGGTTGCAGAAGATGTCAAGTTTAGTAGCACTAGGTGTTATACATTATAAGGCAAAGGAAATCATCTATATAATAAGAGAATGAAATGACATTTTAAGTGAGAAAAGTATAAAAGATGTGTATCAGTCTGTTTGTAATCCAGAGAAATTAGTACATGAATTCAGGCATGATAACTGTATATCTAATTGAAGATATGTATTTTTTATGTATTTTGGCACATAACAGTAATCAGTTATGTGCAAGGGATTACAATATAATCGTGACAGAATTTTCTATGTGTATTCAGATGGTGGGACATTTCACAAACTGTGTCTCCAGAAAACAATCTTGAGACCTGCATACATATAAAATCTTTACTGGGAGACTGTTCTTGGTCACTGCAACTGTGGAAAGTTAAAGGAGTAAAGGGGAATAAATTGTGTAGCAGTGTCCAAAGAGACAGAACCAGAACCCTCGGGACACAGAGGGTGACAAAGACAGACAGAGACAGAGACAGAAAGACCCAGAGTCAGGGATAAGCACTCAGAGAGGCAGAGAGGCAGGCAAATAAATACACAGATACACATATCAACTAACGGTAGCATTGATAAGTCCCAGATCTACAATTGGAAAGCTGCAGATCCAACTGATGGTATAGTTCCAGCTCAAATGCTAGCAGACTTCAAATGTAGGAAATGCAGATATTTCAATGAGTCTTTATTACACAACTTTCCATATAAAGGCACAAGATACATGATATCCACAATTTAAGGGAGAAGAAGTCTAATTTGACTATTCCTTCAGGTCACCATAGCAACATGACTCCAGTGCAAAAACACCATGATGGAAAGGCATATTAAAGGAGAGATGCTTATTCCCTGCCTACTAAGAAGTAAAGAAAGAGGAGACATTCCAGGGACAAAAATCAACCCTTACAAATTACGATCCCATCACTTCCATACAGCAGGCCTCTTCTCCTAAAAGAACATTGAGGTCTGAACTCATGAGTGCACTAATCCACTGCTAGGTATAGTAACACTAGGACCTCTTCACTTTGCAGAGCTCCATCTCTTGACTGTACGAGAATTTTGTGGGGTTTCTCATCCAAACCAGTATATTGGCTCCTAGCCCCTCAAACCCTCAATTTTATCTCATCATCGAAAGTTACAAGGTCTTTTCAGTTTGAAAATTATTTCGGACTGAACTGAGTCCTTTACTAAAAGTTGCAAAATTCTTACTAGTTCCACCACTGCTGAAAACTCCAAGTCCAAAATCTCCTCTGAGACTCATTGTTAGCTCTGAGCCCCTGTAAAAGTTACTGGAAGTTAAACACTTCCAAAATACAGTGGCATAGGGACATTCCCATTTGATGTGGAAGTATAGTGGCATATAGTCACCTCTGTGTGACTAGATCGCTGACCCTCAGGACAAATTTCCCTCCTGGCTTTGCATAAGGAATAAGCACTCAGGGTCTCTTCTGAAAGCAAAACATTTCAAAGGAGTTTATCCTTTTCCACCTGAGATATTCAAGTGTTTATTAGTTTAGAATCAATGTATTCCAGTTGCATGTAGCTGTGTCTCTATGATGAGTGGCTGACCCTAATATTGTGCTGTCTTGGTTACTCTCCTCTTTATGCTGAGACAAAATACTTGAAACCCAAAATTAGAGAAGGAAAGGTTTATTTAACTCACAGTCTGTGGTGGTTTCAGTCCATATTCGGCTGGGTCCAAGGGAGAGTGGCACATGGCAGAGGGCAATAGTCCATGGTGGAGGAAAACAGAAAAGCAGCAAGAGCAAAACAGAGGCGCAGTGACAAGCGGCCTCTTTCCCTCCATTACACTGTGTGCAAACTACCACCCCAAAGATGGTGTAGCATTCACATCCATAATTACACCACTGGACCATGGATCAATCATAAACTCTAGAAGCAGCACCAAGACTGCATGAAACTTTGAGGAGACATCCAGACACAAACCGTAACATGTGCTATTTCACACCCAGCTAAATATGTAGCACAATCACTAAGACCAAACATTTCAAAATTTTAATTAGGTAACACATATTTTAGTGCTTTCTTTTCTTTCCTCCTTTCTTATTATTTTTAAGCGTCATTATTTTAACATCTGCTCAACTCTTGTTTTGGAATATCCTATTTTCATAGAAATAGTTTGACCAAATACAGAAATATGGCATTATGTCATTTTGTTCCATTTTGTGCTGCTAAAATAGAGTGCTACATGCCGGGCAATTTTATGTGAGAAGAAATTTATTGGCTCAGAGCTCTGGAGTGAGCAAATCCCAGGATCCAGGGGCAACTTTCTTGCCGTATCGTTACGTGGCAGAAGGACAAAGAGAGAAAAAGGAGAGGGACACGAGCTTGCTTTTTACATAGCACCATGAGCCCCGCCCATGAGCGCAGGTTCCCTGTAGTTTGTTTAGCCCCTAAGCTCCACCAACTTAATACTGTTAAAATGTAATTAAAATTCAGCCTGAGTGCTGGAGAGGAAAAACACTCAAACCGTTGTAAATGTGAGTACCATAAACTTATAGTAATGCCCTATGGATTTTAGATGTCTGTAAATCAGGATTTAAATTCACATTTACCATTTTAACAGATAACTTCTCCAAGTCAAACAGAATCTTTGATTATGCCCTATGGATTTTAGATGTCTGTAAATCAGGATTTAAATTCACATTTACCATTTTAACAGATAACTTCTCCAAGTCAAACAGAATCTTTGATTAGACCTTGTCATATTATATTCCTTAGATGTCAGTCAGCATCATCTGATTTCAGAACCGTACATCTCAATGTTCCACTAATGTGTATTTTAATTTTGAATCTTATTTAAATTGTTTAAATATCTTATTTTAAAGTGGAAATAGTCATAGAAAAGTCTCTGAAGGAGATGCGAATAGAAGAAGGAAGAAGAGAGAGGCAGACACAGAGAGACAAAGACAGCGAGAGAGAACACATTACAAGTTTAGACATTCAAGGATAAATTAATGTAAATGTATTTAAATAAATGTCTCTGTATTTGTATTTATAGAACTATTTCACAGCCACATATTTGTGTGTGTGACTATACAATTGAAAAATATTCTTCATTTCTTTAGATGAATGATAAATATAACTGAATAGATTACAAATAATATGCCTAATGTCTTAAAATTAATAGAAATTCCTATGTATAATTTTTAATCATTGCCTCCTCGTTCTTTAAGCCATCATGTGTACTTTTCATATGATTTTATATTTTTATGGGACCTGAATTCTATAATGTTCTGTGGTTGAATATTCACATGATGTCTAGGTAATATTACTATAATTAACATAAATTAGACACCTTTAATATATATTTAATTTGAAAATACATTTCCAAGAGTCTAAACTAAAATAAGGAAATTTATTTAATTATGCAATAAAAATTGCAGATGTCAAATCCTGACACACAGCATAACATTTTGCTTGGCTTATGGCTAAATCATAAACTAGAATATATTTACGTTGCTCACTCTCTTGAGTTGGCTCTACCAGCATAACGGCTCTTCCCAGAGAACCAGCCTTCCTTCAGCCACCCAACTTGTGTACATGAGATCTTCCTTCCTCAGAGGGAAAAAATTATGCTTGAGGAGCATCAGTAAGCTACCTCTCTGTTCACATTAACCCTGAGACAACTGAAATAGCGCGACTGTTAGCTTACCCAGTGTGGTTGTACCCTTGTGGTCTGATATGCAGCTATTAAAGTTACTCTTACAATTATGCCCCTGGAAATTTCTCAAAGGAAATTTGAACTTTCCCTATGATACATGTGTATAACCCCAGCACTCAGGAGGACTGGATGAGGCAGGAGGATTGCTGGGGGTTTGAGACCAGCCTGGGCTAGAAAATGAGATTAAGGCCAGCCTGAACTGCATAGCAAAACCCATTCTCAAAAAGATGAAAAAAAGAGAGAGAGAAGGGGGAGAGAGAAAGAAAGAAAGAAAGAAAGAAAGAAAGAAAGAAAGAAAGAAAGAAAGAAAGAAAGAAAGAAAGAAAGAAAGAAAGAAAGAAAGAAAATTTGAACTTCAAAGTAGGCAGAAATATACCAGAGAACAAAATTCAATACATAATTTCCTATAGCATCTCCACTTCCAAGAAAAAAAAATCCCAAATCCATACACTGGAAAATTTAGAGCTGAAAATATGGATTAGTAGTATTTAGAACCTAGTTGGCACAAGAATAACCGAGGAATTTGTGAGCTCGGTGTATGATCACTGGCAATCTCAGAAATCTTAGTTCAGTGTGTTAAGTTCAATAACCAGCAGCCTGATATGTTGATGATTCTGTTTTATAGATTAGAAATTTTTAAAGAAGTTCACACTTGTGACAAAGTTTATTGGTAGAGCTTCCATTCCAAACTGAATCACTAAAACTGAACAAAATGTTCTGCTTTGCATTGATATGTATGGCTTTCATATCTTTATGTATATTTGGAAGCTATTATCTTTTTCCTTAATAAATTAGTATATTTTACATTTTCATTAGCATATATAATTATTTTAATAGTTTTTATACTTTTAGATACTGTACTGTAATTGGAAACTTTGTATACTCATTATTTTATGAATATTATATTTTAATGTTTTATTAGAAGATATATACACATATATGTATTGCTTAAAATTAGAATAACCACCTTTTGTTAAAATTACCATAATATTTCCTCACTGATTTGAATATCAATCATGTTTATGTTTTTATAATTTATGAGATATGTAAGTACTCAAATATTTTCCTCTGGTAATAAATGCTTTTCTTTGAGCAAGAGGTGCTCACTTTACATTGACAGGATATAAGGATATAGTGTGAGAAGAAATGATCCCAGCCCTATCCTGAGAGATCCTTTATGCTGAAATGGGTCAGTAGGACCTTCCTGGGTGTGCTCAGAGGGACACAGTACCCCACCTGGATCTTTAGCATATAGTATGTTACCAGCAATATTTATATCACTTCATACCTTCCTACTTCATAAAAATACATGCCATTCCCTGAAAATATAGGTTTTGTCTGGACATTCACTCTTTAAAACTGTGCAAGATGGAGTGTGCTGAGCCCTAGAGTGTGACTGATTTTCATTTTCTTCTCTTGTTCCATCTGTTGTCTTGTTTTGCTTTTTTTTTTAACAATGTCTCACTATGTAGTTCAGGCTGCCTTGAGCTCTTGAACTCATTCTTGAGTCCAGCCTGGCCTTCAATCCTCCCGTCTCGGTCTCCTAAATGCTGTTTTTCAGGCATGTACCACTTTGCCAGGACCCTTTGGATGATTTTCTTGGAAAATTGCAAGGAACCCTCTGGAGGGCAGCTTGGGATAAACCAACATTTACACATCAGTGGTCTCCTTTGCTGCCTATTTGCTTCCACAATTCTCTTTTGCTTTTATATACCTCACTTTAGCTTTAGATAAAATAGAGTGATGATTGGGAAATATGGGAAAACATTATGAAAAATATTATATAGGAGGAATTTAAAGTGTCAATACTGTATTCAATTAGAATATAGGTAATGCACACATGTAAGCTACATAAAATATAAATGCTAAAATATTACATGTTTTATATGATAAAATATGAAGTCATGAAAATCTCTTAAGGTTTTTATGAAAAATAATTTGAGAAAAATGTAACATAATATTTAAATATAGGACTAAAACTAAACAATACCATTAATGTTCAATGAAAAGTGATAGGCAAATGATAGACAAATTTTGACATATGTTACCAGAATATTATGGTGGTACAAAACTGTAACTAGTTTAACAGCCGATAAATATGCAGTATTGGTCAGAGGTGTGTGTGCATGAGATGGATATGCAGAGGTGAGGGACATTTGGAATCATAGGCCCTAAACCTCGCAGAATGCATTAGAGATTGAAACACAGCCTGCAGGGCCACAAGTCCCAGTAGGATCAACACACATTGCTTAAGGAATGAATGCTCTGGCCCTCTTCTCCCCACACTCCGATTTATCACTGAGGTTGGCCCTGAGGTTAGTTATGTCACAGGCCACCCTGTCTTTCCCCTGTCTCTTCCCTGTTCCTTCCATGAATTCCTACCCTTCTTTTTGCTTTTGTCCTTCCTGGTTCTATATATAAAAAGCCACAGAAGCTTAAGCTTGGGGCTGTCTTTACACAATTCTCTCACGCTGAGGGGTCCCTGACATCCTTGGAGTTTGAACTGGACATTGATCTGAGGAATCTCTCATCCTTTGCACCAGGCCATGGTTGTAAACTGAAAAAGATCAATTCTTCTATGGTAATTATGTGTAAATTTAATGATTAACTTTTGTGTTTAAAATATTTCACCTGGTGAAAAATATGCATAGTAGAAAATAGTGAATTGGAAGGAAAGTAAAAAATAAATTCATTAAGAGTGATAAGATTAATTTTAAAAAATGTTTTTCTGTGTATTTCCTTATCTTTTCATTCTGCAGAGAGCACACATGGATGTATAAAAAAGAAAAGCTACATTGCCACTGTATTCTCCTCATCACAGTGATGAGGTAAGTGTATACAGCACTTCAATCGCGAACAATGGTACTAAGCTAGTAACTGAGTTATCAGAATTCCACATTTATAAAGTATTATTTTTTATTGTGATTAAGACTCAATTCACATACATGCAAAATGGGGTACATTCTTTATTCTATTTCATCTGGCACTCTAATATCACATGAGAAATGGCAATTTTATAAATAGCTGACATATGAGAGCATATTGGTATGTGTAGAATATATGTTAAGAAAGACATAACAGAGGTGGGGGCCTCACCCACCTAGGCTGACCACAAGTTAGTGGTTGTAAAACCACAGACGCAATCTTTAAGGACACGGTGTGGACATATACCTGAGAAAGGTTACTGTGTTATATGAATGTGTTTTCTGAAACCTGATATATTTCTCGGTAAATATTGCTCAGTTCATTAAGGTGACGGGCAAATCAAAAAAGAAAAACTCCAGCCAGCTCTGACTTTCAGCATGAAAAGTTTGGCAGCGTGAAGATCTTTGAAGATTCTGCCAAAAGGAGAGTCAGTAGTTCCCAAGAGAGACAGCGGAAATGAAGATGGTGAGTAATAAGCACTTTCTGGAAAAAGAGAAAGGAGGCTGTGGCTTGCAGCGAAGGGCCAAAGAGCAGAGTCTCTGTCAAAGGAGCATGAGTGAAAGGAGACCTGAGTGGAAGGAAACATGCAGTACACCGCGCTGATTACAGTGTGATCCGTACAATGAGATCAGGTTTAGCACAGCTCCACAGAAGCCTATCTGCAAGCCTCAGTGCTGAAAGAACTAATTGAATACTTTGCTGCTGAGCATTGCTGATGCACTTGTACAGAAAACCTGGCTCTTGAATTTATGTATTTTGAAGACTGAGAATTGAATTTTTAATTTTTTTCAAAAAAAACTCCTGATATTTCCCTGTTGAATGACTAGGAGGATAACTTGAATTATCTTTAAAGTAATTCCTTTTTTTTTTTTTTGTCTTTTTTGGGAAAGGGTCACACTATGCCATTCAGACTGGTTTTGAACTCACTTTGTAGCCCAGACTGGCCTCAAATTCACAATGCTCCTCCTGCCTCAGCCTCCCGAGTGCTGGGATTACAGGTTTGCAGCACCATGCCTATTTTGAATTACCTTTATAAACTGAGTTATGGCTTCAATCATGACTTGCCATTAAATATATATACTTGAGAGAATGCTAATGAGAGGATTACTTGACTCTTGATTATGCAAAAGTAGCCCTTGAGAAAACCCATTGGGACCGTTGCCAGTTTTACCTTTTTGGCAGAATAACGTAATTTAACGCTCTCCTTTCATTTACACTTCAATACGGAAAGGCATTGTGAGAGGCAGTTCACCTTAGGGCTCTAAACCAGGTTATGGGAAACACCCTGTTTAGACAAACCAAATTCTAGAGCAAATAGAAATTAATAGGTTTAAAGAAAAATTCTTTCTTTCCTTGAACGCAAAGTGCACACATTACTGTTTGTCCAAGTGGCTATACTTCCAAATGATAAGAAGTCAATTGTATTGTCTCCCTAGTGAGAGAAGCTGAAAGAGTCGATAAGACCCATAATGTACAATACATATTGTGAAGTGGAAAGAAAATGCTTAAAGGAAAGAGAAACTGCATGGGGGAGAGAAGAAAAGAAGGAAGCAAAAAAGGAAAAATATATATATATGTGTATCACACAAGATAGTTAAGATAGTTATACTACTAATTGTTATTAGCTCCTTAAAAGGAACAGTTTATGCCTATACTGCTTGATCAATTTTTCAAGCCTATATCTTGTAATATCAGCAACTACTTTGAAAACTATGCAGTGTACTAACCATCGTTACTCTCCTATAACCTTGTTTTGAAATTTTATACCATTGTTTTCATTGTTCAATTTTCTTTAAAAGACAAAAAAAAAAAAAAAAAAGAAAAGTCATTCGTATACGCCCAACTTTCTAGGGACTCAAAAACGGACATGTTGGCTTAGAAGTTGTAGCCTCTGAGAAAATACTTTCACACCCAAAAGGCCTATTATTTTCATATTTAATTTATACACAAGGGTGCCTCTGTTCATGAACATAATTTGTTCCACGATTCTGGGTAAGATAGCTACTGTTGTGCCCATCACCCCAGGTGAGGTTTGGGAAGAGCGGCAAAGTTGTGCCTAATGTTTCTGTCTGTTCATCAAATTGTTTGCATCCAGGAATGTTCGCGAACTGAGGTATTCCTGTAATTATTGTTAGAAGACTGCATCTTATATCAAATATGTTTATATTTCATTTCTGAGTATGTTAGAAGAGAATCAGCTAAACTCAACATTTGTTTTTTTTTTTTTTTTTTCCGGTACCGGGGATCGAACTCAGGGCCTTAGTGCTTAGCGGGCAAGCACTTACACCACTGAGCTATACCTCCAGCCCTAAATAAATGTTTTTTTTTTCTTGCGGTACTAGGGATCGAACTCAGGACCCTGCGCTTGCTAGGCAAGCGCTTATTCCACTGAGCTATATCCCCTAAACTCAACATTTGTGATCATAAAAGGATATTCAACCTGCTCCAATTTTACTTAGTTTATTTTTGTTGCCATCGTTTCTTGAACTTGGTCCTCACAGGAAGCCATTTTAAGAAATGTTTTCTAGATATTAAGCAATAGAATGTTCATTTTTCAATATTTTGATCAGTGAATTGCAAGACAGAGAGTATAAAACCATAAATGTATACTTTAAAATAATAATACATATGATGTAAAACATCCAATAACATGAATTTACTTTATACTAAAATTCCACATATACTACTGTGTTTTATTCTGGAAAGTGGTATCTTTATATTGCAAGATTTGTGTTTGTAAATTGGAAGTACCTATGCTCTTTAAACAATTTTTAAAGTGGAAACAACTGTATTATTATAGAAAATTAATGTGAACTGTGGTTAAATCAATCAGATATTTAGATAGGACAACATTAAAAATATTGTTTTATGAAAGCATCAACTGTAAAAAATACTCCAAAATGTTTGACAAGAAAAAAATATTCAAAAATTAAATTTATATGGACTGGTGAAAGTAAAATCTATTACTTTCTTTGTTGTTTCTTTGAACTGGCTTACAAACTTTTAGATTATTGAACCTTAGATGTTAGTATATAAAGAACACTATCAGAAATCAGACATAGGCTGTAATGTGAGACATAGATATATTATCACAGAAATGGAATGCTCAGTATAAATGAGAATGAAAGCTCAAAGTTCTGAAATGCATCACTTTTAACTTTAAACATCAGGAATGTTGAAATTATGAGCAAGTTTTTACCAAACCTGATGCAAATAAAAGGATGAACTAATAAATAATGGAAAGGGAGTGAATGATGGTAGACTTCTTTCACATATATTATCCCAGCATGAATGCTTGTCAAAAAGATTATTAAAATCTAAAAACCAAAGTGGGACAAAGCAAACAGTTTTAAGCTAAACTGATTTTATATATCATCAATTTGTTTATCTTTTTATATTGTTCATAAAACATTTCATTCAGCCTATTTTTGTAAGTTATTCACTTGAGATCGTATGTTTCAGAAGTGCCAAATGTAACATTATCTGGAAGCAACGCACCTGAATAATTGCAGGTATGTTTGTTCCAGAAAAGCCTTTTTAACTAGCAAAACCATTCATACCTACATCAGACTCTAAAAACTGGTATTTTTGTTTTGGTTGTGTGGTATGAGGAATCAACTCTCAACAGAATACATACAATGCAAGTGCTCTACGGACTGGCTATATCCTAAGCCCTACAAAATATTAACAATGCAACCTGTAACCACTGATAGGTATAAGCATACTAAAATGTTTCATGGAACTGATAAATTGTTAAATATGTTCTGAGTGGTGAATGAATTACTTGATTCAACCCTTTGAGGATGAAAGCTCAAGTAATTTTTTCACACAATATGTTTTGATTTTCAAATTAAACCTAATTCTTTTAATGTGGATAGTGACATGAACTATGCAATTTCTGGAAGAATATTTCAGTTACTTAGATCACAGCATGGTTTGGGCTGCCCTTTCAAATCATAGTATGATATATATTGAACACTAATGTAACTATATTTTAAGATCAAGATGCTTTCAGTGACG
This sequence comes from Dinomys branickii, assembly GCA_004027595.1. Lineage (NCBI taxonomy): Eukaryota > Metazoa > Chordata > Mammalia > Rodentia > Dinomyidae > Dinomys > Dinomys branickii. The sequence goes on along the minus strand of PVLD010010669.1, from coordinate 10,062 downwards.
CTTGAATTTAATCATGAAAGGAGTTGGTATTTCCTAAGTCACATGACAATGTCTCATAAATAAGTTCTTTTATATGTTTTCCATCACATTAGAGACATCTGAAGAATCACCAAATTAGCTGACATTTTGAAAAGTCTAGATTCTAAGATATTCCTTTCAGTTATTTGTGGAATAAACTTATTTAAATCATTTAAAGCAGGAAATTCACATTCTAAAACAATTTTACAACCCCTCAATAGGGAATTTTTATTTTAAAAATCTCTTACACTAGCATAATTGATGTTTAATGCAGTAAAATGTAAAGAGGAAAATTGTTCCTAATAATGAAGGTTTTCTATATAACAATGTAAAGAAAACAATGGCCACATTATGGATTATAGTAAGATATGCCATTATTTCCAACAAAAAACTCAGAAATTAATAAAATTTAATATTATTTCTCATGTTTTCATTTTAAGAATGTTCACTTTAGCAAAGTTATATTGCTTTAGTGTTGTTTTATGTTTATTATGATATATGGTACTGTATTATTTCAATTTAATAATACAGTCCCTCTAATGAATTATATTTAAATAAAAGAATGAGTCAAGTAGGAAAATCTTTTTTCTAAATTGTGCAGTTGAAGATATGGACCCCCCCCCACACACACACACCAAAAAAGAGCATACAGGAAGCACATTTACACTGCAGGAAGGAGTACTATTTGGGAAATAATAATGATTAAATATCACAATATCTTACATAATTTATCTATTATTAATGTGCACGTTTTATCTGTGCTGTAAAACTTTGTACTGCTTCTTTTTCAGCTCTAAAGTTAAAATTTCCCATAATATTTTGTATTATCTTATAATTCGCAGTGTTTTAAACTGATTCTGAGTCACATACTTTTATTGCTTTTTTCCATCTTTAAAGAATTCAAAGGTTTTTTATCAAATGACAATTCATATAATAGGGTATTTTAAGTTCTTCAGTTATATGAAGGAGGCTTTGTAATATTATTCTTGTCACCATGTATTCTGGTACAATCCCAAAGTTGAAAATACAATTACTACCTGCCAAATTAAACATACAGCATGCACTGAGTGCATACTTACGTTCTGTCAGAATGTTTTTACGAAATAACTGTCTTATTACACAAATTGAACATTTTTCCCATATTCCTTGTTTGAATTTATGCCTATGAGATAAAATTGAAACACTTTTGGAAAGGAAAATTGTTATTAAAATAAAGAAGAGAAATTAACTATGTTGTTTAAGTAATGAATATTTTGATTCTAACGTTTAAAACTCTGGAATGGCTATTTCAATTGAGAGCCCTTTCTCCATAAAATTATGCAAACATTTACAGATACAGACAAGTGATGCGAATTCAGTATACATTTACACAGTAAAGAAATTATTCTTAAAGTGAATCAGGCCTCCTGCAGCCAAGAAAAAACAAAGTACATTCTGAACACTGTGGCATCTGGCACCTTAATAAATCATCAATTCTGCATTTCTGATGGGCAGATCCTTTCCTTAGGAAATGTCCACCCACGGGTAGCAAATCTCAAATATTACTGAACACTAATGGATTTTCTTTTATAATATGATAAAATTCTTACTGGGCTGATTTCACCTCTTAACTTATGCCATACTTAACATATTTTCACATCAGTTTTTGTCAGGTGAAGAAAGATGTATCTAAATACAAGGCTTCGATATTTATCTCAGAGATATAATAGGACAGTTGAAATAGAACTGAGATTCATTAAACTTTTCAAAAACAGAAAAACAACATATATTAATCCACGAATAAAATCCTGAGCATTAAAACTCAAGAATGAATACAGAGGTTAGACATTCTGGAATCAAGATTTCAGGAAGCTCTCTGCCTTTGTGTAGCAAAGTAAAACTGGAAAGTGATTCAAATAATTCCTTGAAACACAGCTCACAGACTGGCATTGATTGCCACAAACTGAGAGAAGAAATGGGTAGAGGAAAGAAAAGGCAAAGCAAGGTTATCTGTTTTAAAATTTATTTTAAAAATAAGAGAAGAAAACTTATTAACAGACATCCATTTACAAAACAGTATCAGAACAATACAAACAACACAGAGTTACAGACAAAGTGGTAGGAAATTAACAATGGCTGTTGTATTACATCTTGATAGCTTCAAAGTGGCTTCTCGGGAAAACAAATAGACACATGCAATAATGACCAAACAAGTAATCATCACCTGTTCCCTTCAGTAAAGCAACAGAAGATAGTACTACAACTATTAGCTATCCTGTATATACACACACACATAATTTCCCTTTTCCTTTCCCACACCCAAGTTGCCCCTTACTTTTGAGAATTTTAATTTCTTTTCACCATGTCTGTCATACTTCCTAGTTTTTATTCACTCTTTCCGGTTCTTACACTAGTGAGACAATACATTGCTTACACATGCAGATCTGATTAATTTCACTTATGAGTATGGTCTCTAGTTGTGACCATTTATTTATAAAAGCCTCAAGTCTATCTTTCTTTATAGCTGAGTAATATTCCATTATATAAAAGTACCTCAATTATTTTTATCTAATTTCCAGTGGATGGACATTTGGGCTGCTTCCACAATTTAGCAATTACAAATTATGCTGTTATGAACATGGGTGCACATACATCACTGTGATGTGATGTTTTCAGATCTTCTGGGAAAACACCCAGAAGGGGAATAGCTGGGTTGAATGGGACCTCTAGACCTAGTTTGCTGAGGAATCTCCAAACTGATTTTCACAGTGGTTTCACCAGACTGCATTTCCATCAGCAGTGGAAAAGAGTTCCCATTTTTCCACAGCCTCACCAGCATTTGTTATTGGTTGATTTCATAATATTAGCCATTCTTACTGGAGAGATGAAATCTCAAATGTTGTTTTAATTTGCATCTCTCAAATGGCTAATGATGTTGAACATTTTTTCATGTGTTTATTTGCCATTTGTATTTATTTATCTGAGAAGTGTGTATCCATCTCAGATGTCCATTTCTGGACTGGGTCTTTGAATTTGGAGGGCTGATTTTTTAAATTCTTTATATGTTCTAGATAGAAGACCTTTGTCTGAGGGACAGTCAGCTAAAATTTTTTTCCCAGTTTGTGGGTTTTCATTTTACTCTGCTTATCATTTCTTTAGACATTCAGAAACTTCTCAGTAGGATGAGATCCCAGTTGTTGATTCTTTGAAGTATTTCAGGGGCAGTTTGTGTTTTTGTTCATGAACTCTCTGCCAACTCCTATGTCTCCAAGGTTTTTACCTGCTTCCATTTCCAATAGATTTAGTGTTTCTATTTTAATATAGAGATCTGTGACCCATTTTCACTTGAGTTTGGTGCATGATGATAGACTTGGGTCTATTTTCAGTCTTTGGCAGGTGGCACACCAATTTTTTCAGCACCATTTATTAAAGAGGCTATCTTTCTTTCAGTGAGTTTGTCCCCTTTATCAAAGATTAGGTGGCTAAGTGTGTTTGTGGTTGTATCTGTGTCTTTCAGTCTTTTCCATTGATCTTCTAGTCTGTTTTTTAGCTAGTACCGTGTTGATTTTATTACAGTAGCTTTGTAATATAATTTCAGGTCACGGATTGTAATTCCTAATTCATCTGGAGCCAGAAGAGACCCATAATAGCAAAATCAATCCTGGACAACAAGGACAAGTCAGGTAGAATTACAATCCCTGACCTGAAAAAGCAAGGTTATCATTCACCCTCTCAACATTTAATGTTTGCAGTACTAATCAGATTAAGGATTGTTGGTTCACAGTTTACATAATAAGTTCTAGAGATCCTTGTTATGTTATCTTGCCTCTCATTAAAAAAAATCTATAATAATAACTGTATACTTAAACTTTTACTGAAATAGTAAGTTGTAGGTCAAATGTTCTTACTATAATTAAGACGAAAGTTTATTGAGTTCACCCACAGAAATATTGTCTAACCCCCATTGTGTTCCACTTTACCCATCTATGTAAGTGATGCAAATAGCAGAAGGATATTATAGTTAGAATGATAATGAAGAAGATGATGATGAGATTATAGGTATTGAATTTTTTAGAAAAGAATGGTTTTAATTCTATAAATGAGTTGTATCTTAATGTACATGCATTCCTTGCATCTATATTAATGCATATTAATTTAATATTTACAGAAAGCTAATGTAATATGCTATTTCCATAATTAATAAATCAACAGAATGGTTCAAAGAAATCTAAATTAAACAGTTTTATGTTGTTGAGCCTATTATTGAAATTTAGGTGGAGCCAGGGTTTCTGTCATAATTACTAGCAAACCAGGATCTCCAAGGAGAGCTAGAGTGCATGCTGACAGAAAATGCATATGTATCAGTCTTACAGTGTCCCCAGTCACCACATGTGTGATTGTTGAATTATCAATCTACTCTTAACAGCAAAGTGTATGTTTAAATAAACAAGAAGAAATATAATATTTGCCAAAAGACAAAATTGGTGCAGTTATCCTAATCGTCCAACTGAAGGCCTGTTGTCAGTCTTCTCGAAAAACTAAGCAAGTACTTCATTATGAAAGTGCAGAGCCAGACACTATAATAATGACGGACAGAACACTAAAACTATAAAAGAAAAAAAAATATGAAGTGAAAAGAGCAAACCACAAACACACTCAGAGGAGGAAAAATTAAAATAAGAACTAGTAAACAAAAATCAAAATTAATATTTCAAAGGTAACATTTTATCAATTAAAGGAAGATGATGAAAACTTAACCAAAAGAAAGTATATGGTCCTGGATATAACTATAAATAGATGGGTAGGTAGATGATAAATGAAATGACAGATAGACAGTTGTATAGATAGGCAGACAGACAAATAAATATATAAACATATACATGATCTTCAAAATATATATTCTAAAATATTAAAATGAAGAGTTCCTCACCAGTGACCAGAAAATGAAGAAATGGAGAGAAAACCGCAGCAACAGAGCAATCAAGATATCAAATATTATATAAATAGTAGCTATAGAAAGCTAATTGGCTAATTTTTTTTGCAGTCTATAGGTTATGTCGTTCATGCTACTTCTTCATTGCTGTACAAAAGATTTTTAGTATGACAGAATCCCATTTGTTGATTCTTGTTATTACATTTTATGTAACTAAGGTTCTGTTCAGAAAACCCCTTCTTACATTTATGTCTTCAAGTGTTTTACCTATTATCTTTGAGTAGGTTCAACATTTCTGTTTTAATGTTTAGATCTTTAATCTGCTTTGATTTTAATTTCGTACATGGTGAAAGATATGGATACAGTTTTAATCTTCTGCAAAGAGATGATCAGCTTTCCCAGCACCACTGTTTCCTGCACTGTATACTTTTGATTCCTTTGTCAAAGATCGAATAGATGAATGTGGCCTTATAGGTTTCTTCAACTTCTGTCCTTTTCCCTTAATCCACATCCTTCTTTTTGTGCCGGCACCATGTTGTTTTTTCCACTATTGCTTTGTCGTATAGCTTGAAGTCTGCTGTGGTAAGGTCCCCTACTTTGCTCTTGTTGCATAACATTATTTGTATCCTGGGTCTCGTCTGTTTCCATGTGAATTTTTGGAATGTTTCCTCTAGTTCTTTAAAATGGACTTCAGTATTTTGACTGAGACTGCATTGAATTTGTATAACAGTTTTGAAAATATGGCCGTTTTGACAAAGTTGGATAAGCCTAGACAAGCGAACAGGATGTCTCTACATTTTCTGATGTCTTCTTCTATTTCATGTTTCTGAGGACTATACTGTGATTTTCTTTGGAGAGGCTCCTAACATTCTTGGTTTGGTGAATTCTAGGTATTGCATTTTTTTTGAAGCTACTATAAATAGCATTGTTTTTACATTTTCCTTCTCACTGAGTTAATTATTGATGTACACAAAAGCTAGTAATTTTTGGTGTTGATCTTGTATCTGACCGCACTGCAGAAGTTGGTTATTTAGAATATACAAAGACCCCACAAAATTAGACCAGCTAAAATTGATGATGCAGTCAACATGTGGGAAGTGAAATGGGCATGCTTCACAGAGGAAGAAGGACAAATGACCAATGAAGTTATGAAAAAATGTTCAATATCTCTGGCCATGGAATGTTGTGGCAAAAATCAGAAATCGGGTCAAACTCCACAGGGGATCCAAAAACTCATTCAGAACAAATGGAGTTTTAATTAATTTTAATTTAGGATCAATTTGGACCGGTCATTGCCCCCCATTCCCGACCAGAGAATGTGGCACTTAACTGCCTTTGTTTTCATCTTATATACATTTTTGGTTTCCATGGTAATAGATTGGAATGTCTAGCCTGGCCATAGTTGTTTACCTTGCACCATGTGACCAGTTCAGGTTCTGGCCATAATGATATATATACTTTAACAATTCAGGCAAGGAGAAGAATTCCAGGACAAAGTGAGAACTGCAAAGTTAACCCTTTACAATTCCTCCAGGATGTTTCTCAAGACACATTTTGAGGCTTGTCTATCTTAAAATGTTGTGCTGAAAGTCACCGCCCATTGCAGGAAGAAATACAAAACAAAGCAATTCTACATTTCCACCCTACTCCATAAAGAATGAAAATCATCATGAAGCAAACAATAACAAATGTTGGTAGGGCTATGAAGAAAAAGGAGCCCACCATTGTTGGTGGTGGGAATATAAAACAGTACAATCATTATGAAAATCAGCATGGAGATTTCTCAGAGAACCAAAATTAGAAATTCCAGGTGTACCCCTTATACCTATCTTCCCCAAAGAGCTTAAGAGGTCATATTGCAATAACATATAGCAGCAAAATTTATAATAGCCGAATGCTGTAAAGAGCCTATATACCCATCACTAGATGAGTGAATACAGAAAATTTTGTTGTGTATATATAATGGAATACTACTTGGGTATTAAGGCAGACAAACTTAAAACATTTGTAGGAAAATGGATGCCTCTATAAAATTTTATACTGAGTGAAATAAATCAGACACAAAAAGACCTGAATAGCATATGATACCTCTTATTTGAGTAAGGCAGGTACAAACTAAGAGAAAAATAATGGAAGGATAAAAGGAGACAAGGGGATCGATCCCTTTCAGGTGGCAGGGGGTTCAGGGGACCAACGGTGAGGGGTGAAGGGGAAGGGAGGGGGAACTAGAGGGAAGATATGCTATGTACAAAGCCCTAATCACCTCAGTGGATGTGCACATGAGCTAAGATAAATAATATCAACAAGCATGTAAAAGGAGAAAGGGGAACTAGAAGAGCAGGGAGGGAAGGGAGGGGACGGGACTAAGACAGAAGCAAGCTGTGCTGTGCATGTGGAACAACTATCCAAGGTAACAGCAAAATGCATGTACTGAAAACACATACTGATGAAATAAAAGAAAATAAAACATAACTGGGAAAACACAATTGTGAGTGAGACAGGTAATGAATGATTGCATAACAGAAGGCAGTCTCTATCACTGAGTTTACAATACAATAAGCAGATATGTTAAAGTCTGGGTCCTTGAAAGAAGAAAAGATTGTTTTAAAAATTAGCACTAGTCAGAAATATAGAATGAAGATACACAGAAGATAATTATCATGAATACAAGGTAAATTATTGGAAAGGGAGTATCAGTTGACAAGAATATTTCAACTAGTGGGGTACTAAAGCTCTGTTGTTACATTTGATATTCATCAGTGATTTGTAATTTTTGTGTCAAATTTAAGCATGATGCAGAATGAAAAACAAAACTGTTATTGAGCTAAGAAATGAGATAAGAAATTTTATATACAACAGACAATGAGTCTTTTTCAAAATGTTTGGCTCTGGATCAGAATATGTAAAACAGTACCAACAGGTGAGGTCAAGATGTTTTGTATTTTAAATGGAGATTTTTGAATGTATAGTCTCTTTTTTTGTGTGTAGTCACTTTTTTTAAAATACAAGATGGACTCAATCATGGCTGATATTGATGGGACACCCTGAGGGAAATGATGTTGAAAATATGAAACAATGTAAACTATAATAATTACAAATACTAGTCTTCCTGTGTGAACTGATATGATTTAAAACTCAAGGCCATGACTGGTACTAAGAGGATGAACTAATTCTCTTTATTAGGAACAGATAACATATGTCTTCATATATTCATGTATGTTTATGGCTGAAAATACTTCACCTATTACATGAATTCTGTCATACTATCATGCTCAGGTGGGCAAATACTTTGCCCAAAATGGTTAATGGAAATATTACTACAATTTCTACAATATAATATTTCACTCAATTCAAAATCTTTTGCTGAAACTATCATAGTCAATAGTAATATATACATGTGTATATACATATATGTATGTATGTGAATACCTCATATCATTTATAATAAAATTCTCCTTTGTCTCTAGTACCTATAAAAGTGTTGCAGATCATTTCATAACTATCATACACTGAAGTCATAAAAAGATGTGTAATGTCCACATAAAGGAGAATAGACTCTTAGAACATGGTCATTTATATCTATTTATTAAAACACAAATAAAATTTAAATGTAATAAATTGAGAAAGCAAATTTCATATGAGAAGATATACAAGTGATTATGAAATATATAGAGAGCAAAGTATTGAAAGCTATTTAAAATTCTAAGAATTAATCCAGTATTAGGGTGTAGGAACAGCAGAATGAAAAATGTAGACCAATAACAACATATATATATATATGTATATACCAGAACTATATACATCTATACATATATAGAGATAGGTATATTTCATGTTATTTATGGGATATACCAGGATACATAAAGATCATATGCAAGCTAAATGTAATATTTAAAATCACTGGAGAATAAAAGGAACTTATACATTTCAAGGAAAAAAAGTAATTGTATTCCTACTTTCTATTATCAAGCACATTAAATTATACCTAGAAGGTTTAACTATAAAGAAAATAATTACCATCAGTGAGGAATTTGAAAAACACACTGTTGTATGTTTATGCGCTTATAGACTATAAAATAAGTTTGTATGCAAATGAAAATGTCAATATCTAAGTAAAATGGTTGATGCTTAATTGTATTATGACTAAAACTTTATGCATCCTCAGAACTAAAATGGTACAGTTGAAAGCAACAGGGAACATTTTAAAAAAAGTGTCTGATCATATTTATCTCCTGTGTTTAAAGACCATTGTAACAGCACTGGGGTACAGATTACACAGGAACATACCCAGCCTTACGCTCTTTGGGGTGAATGAGGAGGGGAGTTCCCTGGCTCCATCTCTGCACAATCTCTGCCTGAATGGGTGAATCCCAAAAAACATATTTACTGCTATCCTTAATAGCTGCTTGTGTAGCTGTTTATGCTTTTCATCACCCATTTGATTTCTCTTTTGCTTTGTCTCAGATAATGACCATTTTTCTTATATCTCATTTCTCTCTACTCCCACTTTCCTTTCCTTTGTCAGTAACACTAACTTATAGTCTTATACATAAGCACATATTATAATATTAAATTATGAATATACATCAGATTTTGCCCCAGAAGAAATAAAAGAGCAACAACACATCAAATGGTTCTTTTGCTCTAGCTTGACCAAAATATGTAGAATTTTGCCATAAAAGAAAGCCATCAGGAGACTTCCGGGAAGATGGCGACCAGGTGACCAGCAAAGGAGCGATCCTCCTTGATAAAAACCACCAGCTTGGGACAGACTTGGTGAGCATGAATGCCGGGACCTCGGCTGGGAAGATCAAACTGAACGTGTTTCTCTGAGCTGCCGGCGGAGATGCGGTAGGGCGGCCCAAACTGCCGTGCCGAGACGCGGGAAAGCCCCAGACGCTGGGAGCCGGAGACGCTCCGCGCAGGGAGGAGGCTTGGCTGGGTCCGAGCGCCCTGGGGGCAAAGCCAGCTCGGGTCCCCCCCGCCTCCTGAGCCGGCGCAGCTTTCCGGCGACTCCCGACAGAGATCGGCTTTTTAGCAGCGGCAATGCCTGGCAGTCTCACATTTTGGCGCAGCTTTCCAGCAACTTCCGACAGAGATCGACTTTTTAGCAGCGGCAACGCCCGGCAGTC